>CAOJBJ011034546.1:0-11543 GCA_948291685.1 Euphorbia celastroides | reverse complement strand
GGGTATGTTGGGTGTAATTTTATGAACTCATTAATAGTAGTATTGAAGTGATGAAATTGTCGTCGATTTGATAAATCGAAATGAATCACCGGCCACTTGATGAATGAAAGGGATTATGGCGCGCCCAAATGAGTAGGCTGCTCATTTGTAATAATCATTTCATTATAGATCAATAAATGTAATAAATATTATAAGAGGGTGACGTGACTATGCCTCTTGTTTATTTCATTGATGTTAATTGGCAAGGGATTTTGTGAAACAACTATCGGGTATTTCAGTATCTTGTTAAGATTACTGTATTCCGTCTTGATTGGGGACTGTAATGGTTTGCTAGAACCCACCTACAGTTTATGGGTTGGATCTCCATGGCCAACATATAGACGGACCCAATGGATCGTGTGCATTGAACTACTAATTCGGTTTTCTCATACATGTACTGTTACAATGTGAATGAAGAATTAATTATTAATTAGAATGAAATTTCATGTCAATCTAATTGAATAATTAAATTGAACTCGGGAAAAATTAATTTAAGTTAATGGTATAATACAAAGTATTATGTATTATTCATTAAAGTTAAATTAATAAAATTAAAGGTGCTAACATATGGTCTTTATACAATTGGTGTTGAATAAATTCATATGACATGCAATTTAACATATGCAAATAAATTATTTAAGTTTGCATATTTATTTAATTGGTAACTATTTCAGTTAATCAATTAAAGTATAGTATGAGACTTAAGTTAGTTTGATTTTGATAATAATTTATTGTTCCATGGGTAAAATTGAATAAATTGAAAGTTTTAATTGTTTAAGGAATTATTAAACATAAAACTTTAAGGATCGATTTTTTAATTTGCCTTAAAACCTAATTAAATTAGGATATGGAAATTGAATTAATTAAGGAGAGAAAAATCAGCCTCAACCCTGATATATCTCTACTGAACGTGTTTTTTTTGGGGTTAGAGGAGCAACCGACTTTTCTCTTAGGGTTCTCTTCCTCCTCTTCATTCAAGCAATCGACTAGCATCGATCCCAGATCAAGAGGAGTTCGCACATGTGAGATTGGAGGGCTTCCACTTGAAAGCCTCAACTTAAGTCCCGTTTTCTCAAATTTGTTCAAATTCAAATCCTGTCTTCAGATTCAGCCGTCTGCGATGGAGACTTGAAGTGAGTTCTTTATTTATCGTTTCTCACCTTATTTATTCATTGAATGGTTCTAAAAAAACATGGTCCTTGAATTTTAGAAAATTTTAACCGGTAATTCCGCCTTCACGGTTGAATTTTTGATATGAATTCCTTCGGTATACACATGAACTGTTATCATATCCAGTATATGCATAACGTATGTAATTTACATCTTGCAAAGCTCTAGATACTATATGCATAATGTATGTAATTTACATCTTGCAAAACTCTATCTAGAGCAACTTGCATTGCCCATTTACCAGTCAATTCTGCGAGCCATTGCTTTGAAGCAAGTTTTAAGTCAATTATGAATTGTCTTTTTAATTAGTTACATATTACTTTTTTTAATTAATATTGATATATAATCAACCGGTTCAAGTAAAGTTGAATATGTATGCTCGAACTTGCAATCAAGATTTCTAATCTTTTTAGGATTATTAAATGATTTCATGAAGCTATGCAAGCAACTTTTTCGAGGGGGAAACGTTTAGTACCATTTTCCAGATGTTAGAGAAAGCCAAGAAACGAACAATTACGTAACTGAAATCTAACAGTAGGCAACTATAAGATAATATTATTAGATAGCTTATAGTTGTCTAGTTGATAGCTTATAGTTGTCTAATAGAGCATGAGCATTGTGTTATTATAAAAAGAAGGCCTAATGCATCATTGAGTCTCTAATGTTTGTCCAAAAAACCATTTAAGTCCTTAACGTTTGGAAGTGGCCGTTTAAGTCCCTAACATTTCTAAAAATGCGCCAATTAAACCCCTCAAATACACATACCCACTCTCACCCAAGAGAGTGGGTTACACTCGCCGCCACGTCAGCACTGTCGCCGGAAAAGTGTCGCCACGTTAGTAACCGCCGTCAGGAAAATGATGCCGAAAGTTAGCCTTTGCCAGAAAAATGATGCCGGAAGTTTGCCATCACCGGAAAAGGGTTGTCGGAAGCCATTCGTCGCCGAAAAAGTATCGTCGGAAGTCTGTCGTCGCCGGAAAATGGTTGCCGGAAAGTCAGTCACTCTCCCATCAAAGTCAAAGTTGTCACATCATCTACCACATAGGATTCATGGGCTTAAATGGCGCGGTTTTAAAAACGTTAGGGATTTAAATGATTTTTCGGGTAAACGTTTGGTACACAATGATGCATTAGGCCTATAAAGAAATTAATAAATCACAGTCACAGCTAGAACTACTTAACAGGACACGAATAAACAATCCTATACAAGAAATTTCCGTAATAGTTGAATTATATATCCTTTTTCATCGAGGCTTTTTTGCCGGAATCAGACAGCCTTTTCTATTTTCTGTATTTTTTGCTGTAATGAATTTTAATGAAATTGAGTTGCTTACAATTTCTAATGGGTTTGCAACTTCTGTTCTCCGACGTACTTGCAAATACGTTCCCTTTTAATACGTATTATTCCCATTTCTATTGTCAAAATATACAGAATTTGTAGATTCTTTTGTACAATAACAGAAGATTTAGGCGCTGTTGCCATTAAATAAGAATAAATGGCTAAACCGATACTATTCAGCTCCATATCCTGTAAATACATATCATATTAGTAATTTACCTCTAGCAAAACTCAATCTCGAAGCAATTTATCGTAGAACTTTTCTTTGAATAATATTCAATCCGGTGGTAGCTTCAAATAAAAATATTTGCAAATAAACAGCCTAAACAATTAATATGAAAGAGTAAAATCTATTTTTCAAAGCAAAAATTTGCTATTTTACTACACTATTTTTAAAAACTTTTTTTATTTTAAAAAATTAGGATTTTAAAAGAACATAAAGAACATAATTCCATACAAACTATCAGTGTACTTAGCTAGAGTAGCCTGCTAGTTGACTCTGAACCGCTCCTTTGCTTGTCCTTTCCAATTCAAGAAACCCTTAAAGGATTATAATGGAGCAAGTTCCTAAAATTACATGATGGAAAATTGATTGAGTTAAAGGGTTGACTTGATGTTTTGATCATTATAAATTGGGGGGTGGGGCAATAATAATGATAATAACAATAACTTTTCTAAAGGTCGGACAATATTATTATTTTATTATGGTTGTTAGCTTTAATACATCCCCTCATATTTCATATATACTTACCGAGACAATTGTTGAATAATTAGAATCAATTAAATGTATAACTGAATAATTGTTTGTTTCACCACATTAAGAAAAGCTTACCATTATGCAGAAAAAGAAGTCCGAAATAGACAGACAAATGAAGGTCGAGGAAGCATCCACAGCGACTCGGTATTCAAAACCAAAAAAGTTTGATTTGTATATGCTCAACTTGTAAATGAATTGTTCACGAAGAAGTTTTTGTGCTCAACGTTTATGCATTGGCTTAGAATGAGAGCTCATTAAAATCTAACCGGCCAATTTGAGGCAGCCAAACTCAGCTGGACTCTCTTACAGCTTTGTGTTCCATCAATTTCATAAGTACTGAATACAAACCACAAATTTACAACAATTTTTTAGAAGAAATTTACTATTCACAAGCTCTAGCCTTCTATTAGCTTAGTTGCACTACTTATTACTTTTCCATATAATCTTAATGAACGGAAGATTGGTGGGATTCAACCAGTTTTGACCAAAGAACTTGTACATCATCACTTGGGCATGACTTCACGTCTTCGTATAGAATGGATATTCCTTCATCACCTATAAACAAAACATTTCTTATAAACACAAAAATTTTTACGTACTTGTAAACTTCGGGAATTGTATGGTATGCCTAAAGCAATGTGTTAAGCATACCACAAAATTTCTCAATCGATATGTAGAGAATTATGAAGCAAAAAAAAAAAAAAATAGACCGCCATACCGCAAGGAGTATCGAGATGAGTACATTTTGAATGAGCCGACTGCAAGCAAAACCAGAGCTTCTTTAATGGAGAGAATAGGGTTTGGAGCCGACCCATATGAAGAAGATGATGGATAAAATTTCACTTGTTTTCATGCATTGCAATGAAAAGGAGAAATCTGAAACATATCATAGATTGATTTTTCTTTGACAGATGTGAAAAGATTATAGAATAATGATTTGTAGCAATTCCTATTTATTTCCCTTGGTGGCCAAAGTTGCTAATTATGTAACACATTTTTTAAAGTTTGGTGCTATGTCTTGTCAACCCATTTCTCTTCAATAGTTACATCCATAGTTGCAACAAATGTGAGATTTAGCAACAAAAACAATTTACTGCTAAGAGTATAAAAATAGATGGTGTAGATGTAAAAGTAAAATATCATTTCTTTTGAAAGGGCTATTATTTATATATCTAATATCAAACGGCAGGGAAAATAATTTTTGAAAGTTAATTTCAACTTTAGAATAAAGTTAGATTTATTGTCAAGTAATAATAAATCTACCTATCTTTAGTAAAATTTATGTCTTATAATTCTTTAGCAAACATTTTTACCTACATCTGAAATGAATTGTAAAAGCATCGCAGAATTGGAGGGTTTTTTGGATTGTCATCGAAAAGATGGGAGTAGGGACAAACAACTTTATTTAATTCTAATCTACATTAGGGTTTCAATATTTATTTTTTTCTACATCTTACTGTATATAATTGATGCCCCCACTAAAAGTGATACTTGTTTTGTTTAAATTATAATATTTAGTATCATGCAATCAAGCAAATAATATCACTTAATCAACATTGACACAGAATAATGATAGACAAAATAAAGTTACCAAGAACCTGTTTTAAAGTCAAATAAGTTTATTTTCTTTAGTTCTTTCAATTTAAGCACCTTATATATTTTAAATTAATTATTTGTGTATGCATGTAACGGTAATTTTTTTTAGGGTAAGTACAATATATTTTTAAAGTGCCTATAATTCATCATATATATACTTTAACTTGATGTGGAAAAATTATGGTTAGATATGTAAACATACAAACAATCAATTAAATATGTAAAGTGCTTAAACTGAAACAATTAAAGAAAGTACTGACTTATTTAATTAGAACTTATTCAAAAACTAAAGCAATCAAGTTCAATTTTGTGAATGTCTAATACAAATTAAACCAATTAAAATAAAAGTTAAGACATTAACCTAAATTGTGTAGAAGTTTTTTTTTTGTATATTTCTTATTAGTTATTTACTTACTGTGAAAATAATAAATCTTAATTTTTTTTCATAATTTTGAGCAAACTAAGTAAATGAAGGTATATTTATATTGGTGATTAATAATATTTCTAGTTTGACCTTAACTTTATATATAAAAAAATTCCACTATCAGTTAATCTTTCAATCTAAAATATATAATTTATAACTTAATGATTTCAATGGAGAGAATAATATCAGTATAATATGTAAATAAGGTAAACAAATAGATTTTATCGGAAAAGCTAAAGGAGCAAATAATAAATGCAAGGGTATTTTGGTCAAAAATAAATATGCATCATAAGTAAGGAGTAGGGTTGCAAACGAGTTTAACCGGGACCGAACCTACCTTGGCTCGACTCGGTTTGAAAATAAAAATAATTGGGCTCGGCTCGGCTCGGCTCAAAGCTCGTCAAGCTTGAAATATGTTAGCTCGACTCGAGCTTATGGACAAACTCGATTCGATTTCACAAGCTTACGAGCCTAAACGAGTCATATTTATGCAGTTGATTTCTCGCCTATATAATTTTTAAATACACATTTTTTACCAAAATAAAATTTAATGTATGCATAAAATAGATAATTTAAATGATAAACTAATGAGAGAAATTGTACCTAAAAAACAAGCTAGAAAGACACAAATATGGTCGTTTTTATATTACATAATTAAGTAAATGATTCTTTTAAAATTTATAGTGTAAGGATATGTATGAAAATTATATAGCTTTTTCTTAAGTATAAATATTTAAAATTAAACTTACGAAATGTCTATTATACCTAAAATAGATGACGTTAGTGGTATAAAGTATCCAAGATATTATTAGAGCCTGCTCACGAGCTTTCAAGACGAACCTCAAAAAAATCGGCTTGACTCAATAATATCTCGAGCCGATCTCGAACTCGAGTCGAGCTTTGGCCAAGCTTTGATCGAGCCCATCTTAGACTGCTCACAAACTTCTCAGCTCGGTTGCAACCCAGTTAGGAGGTTATAGTTTGATTAAAACAAAATATGAGGAGACATAAATTATTTTGCAAAATATAAAGAGGTAATAGTGCATTTGTACAAACATTAAGAATTTTAAAATAATTTACTCTTAAAATAAATATATGCGAAGTTAAATAAATGCAATGCAAGTTTAAAATAAAATGGCTTCCTATAGGCGTTTGATTCATAGAATAATTAATCAGTTTTAATAGAACAAATAGAATGAAAGAATGTAAAATGAGACACACTTTTGTATTGAATCCATAGCTCTTATATATTTAGGATAAAATTTAAAAACATATTATGTGGTTTCACACTTTTACAAAAATATTCTTGAGGTTTTTTTTTTTTTTTGCAAAAACATGTCTTATGGTTTTAGAATTTTGCAAAAACAAACTACTTAAAATTTTGAAACCACATTTAAAAGAGTAATCTTCTCCATTCTGAAGTGAAATTTTGCACGTTTCTTTATAAAAATAAAATATATATTAGTAATGAATTTGAGATTTTTTTAAAAAGTTTGATATTGATTTTAACTAAAAATCGATACTAACTTTAAAAAATCATAAGAAAATGAAATATTTCTGACAGTTACTCAACTTTTGATAAATAATTCACAAATAATATAGCTAGAATATATGAATGTTTAATTTATTAAAATAACTTGTGTAACATTATCGAATCCACAATTTTTTTTAAACATATCTTTTGGTTGGCTCTTTTATGCAAAATTCTTACCACAAGACATGTTTTTGAAAAAAAATAAACCTCAACGATATTTTTACAAAAGTGTGAAATCACAAGGTATGTTTTTTAAGTTTACCCTATATTTTACAAATTTGTGGTTGAAGTTTTAGCCTAGTGGTTAAGGTGTAACATGTGAACTTTAGAGGTTCTAGGTTCGAATAACATTCAATGTATAGTGTAATTTTATCTTTCAATTTAATATGTAAGTCATACAATGGCGCGCGGAACCAGAAAATTATAATAGGGAGGGCGGATTTTTACTAAAAAAATCGGCAAAATTCTTCATTTTATATTACCTGTTCAAATAATACTACATTATTATTATATTAAGTTTTAACACCATGCAATTTTTGCTAAAGTGTTCTATATGTACTTTATTTTTAACAAAAGTACCACAATTTCGTACTTTAATACAATTAAATCCAATTTTATGTATTTATTTTAATGGATAAAAAATAAAATTATATGTACTAGTCATTAAATAAGCATAATTTAGATCAGTTATTGCGTACCATGTATAATTTACATCCTGCAAGAAGTCCATCTCAAGCAACTTGCATTGCGCATTTACCAGTCAATCCTGCAAGCTATTTATCTGAAGCAAGCTTTAAGCCTATTTCGAATGGTGTTTTTCATTAGCTAGATATTATTATTTTTTAATGTTGATATATCATCCGGTTCGAAAATAGTCAAAATTATTCTCTAGGTTATTGAAAAAGTGAACAAGTTATAGATAAAAAGATTAAATGCATCATTTCCTATTTATTTCCCAAAAGTTTCTTATTGTATAACATATGTTTTTTTTTTGTGTAAGTTTGGTGTGATGTCTTGTCAACCCTTTTTCACTTTTATGAAATAATAGATTTGCACAATTTCTCACTAACGTGTAACTTAAATCTTCGGGCAACCATCTTTAACTTTTGAAATACATGTAAATTGGTAATCCAGAATTTATTTGGATGTGGACATAAAGGTGTAGTTCACTACTAAAACCCACTCAGGACAATTACCTCAAATGACCTGATTTAATTTAAATTAATTAATTGAAATATATTTATAGACTTAATTGAGGAGATGCAAAAATTAAGCTCTTATATTTTAATTGATAATTAATGCGAATTTGGGTTAAAATGCTATAGTTGGAAAATCTTGCCGTAAACTTATAAAAAAAATTACCACTTTTGAAAGTTAATCTTGCCCTTTAAATTTATAAACAAATTACCACTTTGCTCCCTTTCAACTTACAAAATGCACCATTTTATTCTCTCCTATACGTCACATTCAGCTTTTAATTAGCTTGACTTTTCAAAGATGACACCAATTAAAAGTTGACTTAGTTTAAAGGTTTATTTAAACAAGTTTAAGAAGGTGAAAAGCTACTAAGGATAGTTTAGGAAGACAAAAAAAATATTTAAAAGTTTAGGAAGCGACAGAGAATCAGAGAAAAATTTAGAAAAGTAAGGATGTGTTGAGCCGTTGAGTTATAAGATCGGTTATTATCTGTTATACCTATTTTCGGAATCATTTTACCAATGCATATTTAATTTATCAAAAAGGTGTAGGTTATGCTTATTTTGTATTTTATGAAGTAAAGTTTAATTTGGCTCTTATTATTATTAAATTAACCTATTTTGTACTCATCTAATAAAAATATAGATAAAATAGTGGATATTTAAAATAAGGATAAAATTTTCAAAAAAAAGCATTGAAGAATTAGAGGCTTTTTTGGATTGTAACTGAAATGATGGTAGTAGCGACAAATATATGGTTTATCAAATCAGGATTTCAAATACATTTTTTTCTATATGTTTTTGTATATAATCGATGCCCCAGTTGAAGTGTTCCATTTATTGTTTTAAACTAATATACAATGTTATATATTAAGCAAATATCATAACCAACTCAATTTTGGCTCAATATAATGATGAAAAATTATTTAAATATAGTTATGTAATATTATTTAATTAAGTAAATATCATCACTTATTTAAATAAAGTTACCAATAATCTCTTCCAAAGTAAAAAATTATGACTATTGATAATAGTTTTTTTCTTCATTAGTTAGTGGAAAAAAAAGAAAAGGAAAGATAGTCCCCATGTTCCATTGTGTTTTGTTCCTTACCAATAATCCAAAGCAAGTTTTTTTTATAGTTGTGGATAGTAAAAATCATTAGTTGAGCGTTAGAAAAACACATGTAATAATATTTATATTTTCTTTAGTAATAAGTTTTGTCCAAGACATGTCTGTCTTGATGCAAAAACATATTTAATTTATTTGTATATTTTGTCATATTTTATGTTCGGTGTTTCAATTTTGGTTGATTGTTAGAATTCAGCATACTCACCTTTTGGATTGGATTCCCATAACCCCTTGAATCAAGCGCAACGTGTAAACAACTTGCTACAAAGTATTCCACATGGACCACAACAATGAAACTACGGAAATACACAAGGAACCAAAATCCAATCAAACGCACTGAATTTTGTGGTAAATAAGTAGAATATGTAATGCTTAATTAGCTAATGAATAACGTAAATAAAATAGGTACATGAATCAATACAAACATTTCAAATTATTGAAAGATCATCCGACTAGTTATAATACATTAGTAAACAAACAATTACAATACATGCATTGGATTGAATAATAAGTATAAACATAGCAGAACCTACCTTAAATTTTAAGAAGAGAAAAATTGGATATTGAATCCCAGCAGAGACCAACAATTAAATGAATCTTTGCAAACATGGTTTTCCATTGGCCTTTTAGAAGATAAGCTGTCGAAAAATGGCATTAATTTCTTGAATAACAGTTGATTCTGTATCACAATCACAGTCACTTCCTTTTTCTTGTTCCTTTCATTAGCTTTTTCTTATCTTTCGTCAACTCCTCAACTGTTTGGAATCCAAAGAACTATATATACAGATTGACCGAATGAACTATTAAACAATTGATAAATGAGACCAAAATAATTCTAAATTCTATGGAGATGCTTGGCTTGTGTTCTTTCTGATTACATCAGAATTTGATTTGTTTTGTTTATCTTTTTGCAATCATAACCTATCCTTATTCCGAGATTTATCGAACGAAACTTTTGATTTCGGGAATGGATACTAAAATATTTGAAAGAAGAAAAGATTGTTTTTGTTCAATAAATCGTGGAATAAGAGTAAGTTCTGATTACTCTTTGGCTGCAGGAAAGTGTCAATTCAGTGGAAACGTTTTGCATTTTCTTTGATTTCTCGGTGTTAGAGAGGAGGACAAAGTAAATGGCTCAATTGAAGAGGGAAAACGAAACAAATAAAGATTAGGAGATGGAGAGAATGGGAAGTATAGGTATTAAGTGCAATATAAACTTTTATAAAAAAAAAAGTGCAATATAAACTAAAATTGTTTGCCTGCTGGAATAATACAATTCCTTTGTGCTAAAGAAATACAGTTTGTAAGAAATATATAATTGTGGCATATTCTCTCATCTCTAGCGTATAACTGCTGAAACTTTTGCGACTGATGGATTATACAATTTGGAACAGTTTTAGATTGTAACGAATCATTTCAGCTAATGCAGTTATGATGAGGTGTTATTTTGGAATCTTTTAGTACATATTTTCCTTGTCATCAAGACTTGTTTTTGTCATTTTGAGATGCTATTACTTCCTTTTATCTAATTTCAGATTTTCAAAGTGATTTGGAGAATACTTGCGAATTTGGAACATATTTGGAGCTTTTTCACCGAGATCCTGGAAAGACTCGTCAAGACTGCGATGGACAGGACGAGACCCGATGACTTTTGTGCAAGAAAGAAGATCAATTCGTGGTATGGAGTGAAAGTCACCAAGACGAAGTCATCGAGAATGGAGTAAATGCGATTGCGATCTCGGTGCTGTTAATCGCAGGCGAAGCAAGCCTCGGTGCGACAAGATGATCTCCATGGCGATCCAAAGAATCCTACCGCACTCTCATATCATGTGGGATAAGGATCCAGATGGCAAGAATCTCCTAGATAAGGAAGAGATTTATGGCTTGAGACCGAGAAGGAAAAGAGTTCTATTTAGGAAGGAGATCTCTATGGAAAGCAATTAGACTCCTATTCAGTCTCATCTACATGTGGAGCGGCTGCGTTGAACCCTAGATATAAAACCCTTGCAATTACTGTTGGAGGGGACGCCGGCAACACCTAACGCAGGACGCAATCGACCGCCGGTGGCATAGCTTATACCTATTTCTCAGTCATTAGTTTCTTCTTAGTTTTCATTGTTTAGCTTTTGTTCTTGCTATTTCTATACTTTTCGGTTTGGATTCTTGTTACTTTGGATTCATTGCAATTTCAGTTCATTATTTTTCTTTAGTTTATGTATTGCTCTTTTACTTTAATCTCTTATTTAGATTCGTTGATTATCCTTTCTTTATGTTTATTGCATTTTTCCCTTATCATGTCTAGCTAAATTAGTCTAGGCTCGGCCATGTGAGTGTTGGATGCAATTGTTGTTGTGTGAGG
>CAOJBJ011034242.1:0-10596 GCA_948291685.1 Euphorbia celastroides | reverse complement strand
AACTAAACTGAATTGAACTGAACTGAACTTAACCAAATTGAAGATGAAGAAAACAAGGTGTAATTTTAATATTTAGTTTGCTTAAACTTGCTAGTTTTAATATTTTATGTAATAATTATCTTTTAACTTTTACATTTTAGTACAGTAAGTAGGTTAATATGTTATAGTTTCATTCAGTTAACTGAAAAGTTGATGGGCAAAAATTTAATTGTGAGCTTTGAGCAGCACATGGAAATGAGTTCCAAAGCTCGACTCAAACGTAGTTCGAGCTTAGTTCGAGCTTGAAGTTCTACAAAGTGGTTTGAGTTGGTTTTTATGGATTAGAATTTTTTAAAGTACTTTACTCTAAAGTTAGTGTGAGAGAGGATTTTCAGGAAAATGTGTATGTAATCATAGACATCTAAAATTAAATGCATAGATGAAATTCACCTAAATGCATTCTAAAATTATTTTTGAATTTTAGAAAATCCTAATCCGATTTTTATTTGAAATCCAATAAAGGCGATTTAACGGTACAGGTGTTTGGAGTTAAAAATGTAATTATCGTATGAAACCTACTTAGGAAAAGTCTGGGCACTCAAAACCGTTTGTGGACTAATTAGGAAAAGTTTTCAATCCACGTTTGTTAAGTATTCTAATCCTATACGTATTGGGCTAAATTTGCTTAAAAAGTCGGGTATAAATACCTCTTTTTTCGACTTTGTTTATTCCAATTATCGATTACGCAAGTTTCCTGTTTCCTTGGAAAACTCACAGAAACCCTAAGCACCCAATCGATTGTCAATCCAACAGTTCTAACAATGGAGGACATGGCCAAATTCAACACGGAGGACGAGTACGAAGACGGGGTATGGATTGGCGGTGAATTTTACTGCAGGAGCCGCAGGGAAAATCGCATACGAACCAAAGACGACTCTCTGTATGGTGTATTCGGCGAGTTCTCGGATTCCGACGATGAAGTCGGCGGCAGCCGGAGGAAGCGGATGAAATATAGCGATTTCAACCTCGCATTCGTTTCTACAGGTACTGTAGATGCTAATGTGAAGGACTGTATGTCTGTAGATAGTAATAGAGCTGAGGGTTTGGGTGATTATGAATACGAGGATTCCTTTTTGCATACTGAGTTTGGGAGGAGGATTAAAGAGGGGGCGATGAGGCGGGAGAAGGAGAGATTGGAGAAGGGAGGGGTGAGAAAAGAGTTGAGAGCGGGAGGTGTTGGGGAGTTTGAGAAGCATACGAAAGGAATAGGGTTGAAATTGCTGGAGAAGATGGGCTACAAGGGAGGGGGATTAGGGAAGAATGAACAAGGGATTGTTGCTCCTGTCGAAGCCAGGAAACGGCCGACTAACATGGGCATTGGGTTCAATGCTTTTAAGGAGAATTGGGCTAATTTAGCTTTACGAGATGACGAGAAGAAGAGTTCGAGTCAAAGCCAGATTCAGAAAACTAAGCAGAAACAATGGTTGAAGGGGAGGAGGAAGAAGGAAGAGGAGTATATGACAGCTGAGCAGTTGTTGGCACACAAGGAAGAACAGCAGGGTTTTGAAGTTGTACAAACGGTGCTCGATATGCGAGGTCCACAAGTGAGAGTTTTAACAAATTTGGAGAATTTGAATGCTAGGGAAAACGATGTTCCGATGCCAGAACTTCAGCACAATGTGAGGTTGCTTGTGGACGGGGCGGCACTGGAGATTCAGCAGGTCGACAGGGATTTGAGAAACAAGAGAGCAACAGCTATTAGCCTGCAGAAAGAGCAGGAGAAACTGGAAGCAGAGGCAGCCCGTCAAAAGAAACAGCTGCATAACATGGAAGAATTAATGAGCGTGTTGAGCCGGATAAAGGAATCTGGAAGCCTGACTCTAGATATGTTAGCCGAGTATTTCATAGACTTGAGAAGGAGGTTTGCAGATGAATACAAACTCTACAACTTGGCTGCAATTGCTTGTTCATTTGCTTTGCCTTTGTTCATTCGAGAATTTCAGGATTGGGATCCTCTAATAAAACCGATTCATGGATTGGAACTGGTAGAATCATGGAAGAATGTGTTACTGGAAGAGGAAAGCAACGACATTTGGGGTGCAAGTGTAACAACACTATATGCGCAACTAGTTTCAGAGGTAGTTTTCCCTGCTGTAAAAAGATCCGGTATTGACTCTTGGGAGCCTCGGGATCCCGAACCCATGCTCACATTTTTGGAGACTTGGGAAAAGTTGCTCCCTGCAGAAGTTATTCAGGATATATCGGATATAGTAGTGCTCCCGAAGTTGTCTCAGGCTGTAGAGTCTTGGGATCCTTGCCAAGAAACTATCCCAATTCATGTTTGGGTGCACCCATGGCTGCCTCAATTGGGCCCGAAATTGGAGTGTTTGTACAAGAAGATTCAAACGAAGCTGAGCATGGTTCTCGGTGGCTGGCATGCATTTGATTCATCTGCTTTTGCTATCCTATCGCCATGGAAACCCGTCTTTGATGCAGCCAGCTGGGAAAATCTAATGCAGCGATTCATAATCCCGAAATTGGAGCTTGCACTACAGGAGATCCCGGTAAACCCGGTACTCCAAAATCCCCGTCATTTCAACTTGGTGATGGCTTGGACTTCTGTCATTCCAACTCATCTCATGGTCGATCTGATGGAAACGTTTTTCTTCGCCAAGTGGCTGGAAGTTTTGTATCATTGGTTGTGTTCAAATCCAAACTTACAGGAGGTTCATCAATGGTATATAAGATGCAAGGGACTCCTTCCCCCCGAGCTACAGGCACATGAGAAGATAAGGCATCAGTTCATGCTCGGACTCAAGATGATTGACCAGACCCTTGAAGGCATGGAACTGGTTCAATCTGGGTCGAGGGATTATCTTAGTTATCTTCGGGCACAGGAGCAGAAACAGTTCGAGGCTCAACAGAGAGCTGCGGCTCGTTCTCAACAGCAAGAAATGGATGACTCTGAGGGTCTCGAGATGACTTTAAAGAAGTGGTGGAGGCCCATGCTCAACACCATGGCTTGCTATTTATACCGAAGCCTGCAAGGACGTACGATGGCCACCAGATTTATGGTTATGGTGGCATAAGTGTATATGTCGACTCGGTGCATCAGAGGCTGTATGCTCTCAAGGATGAAGACTGGTCGTTGACGAATCTCGATCACTTGCTTGAGATGCATAGGGAGCTACAAGAAGGTTGCTAGAGCAACTGGGAATTTTTTTAGAAGAGAGGGATCCTCTTAAAGCTGCAAAACAACTGATAGCTAAGTTTTATAGCTCAAGTGCTAAAGGTCTTTTTTGCGCCTTGTGGTATTGCATGTTTATATGCTTGATCCTTATAGTATGCCGGTTACCCCTTTAGTTTATTTGTTATGGAATTGTTACATGCTTGGTCCTCTACTTGTACATGTGGTCTTTGTGCTATGCCATACTTACCTTTGTGAGCCTATGTTCTGTTGCCTGTTACATTTTTTGTCGTGTGTTATAGAAACACTAGTAATGGTGCTTGTATTTCTTGCTTCTTTTGGACCCCTTTTGATTAGCTTGGATCTTAGCAGTACTTGATCCTATTTTTGCAAGTTCATATCCTACATTTGAGTCCCTTTAGCATCCCACTTTTTACTGTTTGTGATCATTTGTGTTTCGGAGGAAATAATGCCACTCACACAAAGACAAACCATGAGTCAACTTAAATCATCTTGTTTGGTTCCCTCCAATATCCTACTCTGAGTGATTTTGATTCTATAATTCTGCGTCGACAAGGAATTTTCATGGTTTATGTTAGAACAGACGGGGAAAACAAGATTAATGGTTAGATAAGTTTGGAATATTGTGTTGTGTTGTTAATTCAATTTCTTGAGATATTCATAATTTACGTCAAGATATGTTTCCAGATATTGTTATACACCTACAACCTGTCTTTATTTCGGAAGTTAAATATGCTAAATTAGGAATAACACTTGATATTATTAAAAATGCCCATAATATATCCTATTCGTAAATCAGACGCTTCTGGGCACTAACAGTTAACAATGCCAATATGCAACGCAATGTTAACAGAACAAAATTATGGTGAATGCAAACTGAAACAAAAACACCTATTACGATAAGCACCTCAATACCACCCAAGTTTTCTATTACCGGGATTTTGTTACCTGCTAGCAGAAATCCATGATTAAAACGTAAAAACGATTCGAGATACACCTTGATTTTGGTAATAATTTGTTGATAGATCCATGATTAATTGCTGGTAGATCAATTTAGTTAAAAAAAAGTCGATAATCATATATTACGTGGACCAAAATATCACAAATTGTATGCCACATGCACAAAACAAGGTAATACTGTATGTTATATGGACTAAAATATAGCAAATAAATGCATGACTTGAAAGTTAAGTGAGTAATTCTTATGGTCCAAAGATGAAATGGACATATACTGTAATACGCAGCCCATGAAGCTTTTTTAACAGAATAACCGAATGCAATACACCTAGGAAATACGTATAAAATTTGATAGCAGCGACAAATCAAAACCAATTAAAAACCACATGAAAACCATAAGAACCATCCATTTTTTTTTAATATTTAGATATGTACCATAAATAAACATACTCTTGTTAACAATAGAGTTGTGGATGTGCCCATCAAGTAGAGCTAAGTTTGACTTTTTTGAATTCAACTCAAATATAATGTTCAATAACACCGTTTTGAAAACTCCTTCCTAGATCATGTTCATGTTTAAGAGCTATTTTGATATTTACCGTCCGGCTTTGTGTTCTTCATGCGCTCGAGGCGCTAGACCAATCTATAGCAACTTACACACCTATAAAAGGAGATTTATATTTTCTTTTTCAAAGAGGAGATTCATATTTAATAGCAGATCGTCATAGTCGAGACCGAGCATCGCATCAATTCCTAAGGCCTGCAAGACGTCCAGTGATGATCACACCTCCTACAGTCCGTGGGACCCAAAGATAGAAATACCGATCTCACAATACCTTGAAGTAGGAGACAAAATATCGCGGATGACGTGGCCAAACCCATCATGAGGAGGCTATATCACCATAATGGTTTTTTCTCTTTTTCTCCGGCCATTCTATATAAAGAGTTCAAGTATCAAGCAAAGGATAATTTTTCTCTCCCCTTTCTATTTCTTTATTTTTGCATTCTAATCTCTAAATCTTACCTAACTTAAGCATCGTAGAAGTCTTGCTCCGAAATGGGGGTAGTATCGGACTGAGGATGATCAAGAAAAACCACCGGTGAAGCCATGTCAACGCCATTGGTATAGACGTTTGCAACTAGATCTGGTCAATGGGCGGGTTGGGTCGGGTTCGGGCCGAGTCATGGCGGGCCGACACCAAAATGGCCCTGCCCAAAGCCAACCCAACCCATATATACAACTAACTCGAGTCGGACTGGGCCGGGCTAGAATTTAAAATTTCATATTGTGTTAGCACAGCTTAGGAAATCGAAACAAATCAAAATATCAACCAAAATCAATGTATCGTTAAGGTTAAAAGCGTACAAAAACAACCAATAGGATTGGAAGCTGGTTGGTGTTGACCGGTGTTGTCAGGCTTAGTAACGAAAATTTATATCTCAACGAGAAGAGGCTTTCGAACGAAAATTTGCCTTCTGCAGTTTCTCGAGCACAAAATCTTCATATGCTGGATGTCCCATACCAAACAGATTTTTCCAAGAAACGTCGAGCACAGTCTCTCTTTCGGTAATAGATCCGGTCTCCTTTCTCTTTCTCTTTTTCTCTCCAGCAAGCATAGCCTTGAATCTCGAAATCTCTTGTTGAAATTCATAAGCAATCCTATCCTCTTCTTGAGCCTTAGCAACAGTGTCCGAGTTTCGCTCTCTTGCTACAAGGTCAGACATCATTTTCCGCCTTTTAGAATCCTTTCGAGATGCCTGGACATATTTCACTCGGAGGAACTCATCAAACGATCGGCGGGCTTTGACATCCTTAAGAATTTCAAAGGATGACTTGAGCCTCTGGAAGTTGGCATGTGCATTTGGATCATCTCGCCTTTTATCCGGGTGCAACTCCAAGGCTTTCTGCTTGTAACCTCTACAAATCTCCTTTACAGTTAAAAGAGCGCCTTCCTTGCCTGAAGGGAGGCCTAAAACATGGTAATGATCTACTACATGGTCCATGTTCGTATCTGTAAATCAAATGTAGAGAATAAGATATAATTCAAATGCAGAGACCAGAATCACCACACTAACCAAATCGCAAGAAAAATACAAACAAAAAACCCCAGAAATTCTGCGTTTTCTTCTTTGATACGCTGATAATCAAACCCTATGTTTCCAAACACTTTATACGATCAAAAAATCAAGAAAAATCAAACAACAATAAGTATATCGAAAGAACTTTACCGGCGACGGTGAGATGAGATCGGAGAATAGGTAGGGATCCTTCGCGACTAGGAAAAGTAATGTCGGATTTATATGGCACTCAAATCCGCTTGTGGACTAATTAGGAAAAGTTTTCAATTTACGGTTGTTAATTATTTATTCTTTTAGAAAAATATTTTGAACTTTATTTAAACAAATTTCTGGTGTGTTTATTAAAATTTTGTTGTATTAGTTCTGATTTTATATTAATCATTATTTTATAGTGTAATATTACATTAACTATAAGTTTAATTTTAACTAAGACGGGAAAGCTATATTCAGATGAAGTTCAGCTTATGTAGAGCCCCGCATCACAACTATAGAACATGCCCAAAGAAGAAAGACAACCCTCAGGTGTTTACCATTTTTTCAATCTATTTTGATTGTGGTTTGGCATGTAAAAACCTGTAGAGTATACATATTGTATGTAGTTGGTAATACAGACGAAAATGCTTGTTATATTGGCATATGAATGCACAAGTTTCCCTCAATTTAAATTACTTCAGCAGTATTTCTTTTTTTGTTTTTTTTTTCATTATGGTAGATTTGCTTTAGTAGAGAAACATCAGTCTCATTTATTATTTGGTTTGTATTTTAACTGTGATTCATGTCTACTTTTATTATATTTTCAATTGTGGCATTTTTTCTAATTATTACACAAATATTTTTGGCGCCATCTAGGAAGAGGGCAATTGCAAGCTTGTCCATCGCACTCTGTTCCTGCTGGTCCAAGTCAAGCTTATGTTGAAATTATGGCTCAAATAAAAGCACAGCTGATTTCGTTCATACTTAAATTTGATAAATTTCTGGTGGTTAATTGGTCAATGCCCTCTATATTAGAAAAGTCAAATATGCAACTACAGCAATAAAAAAAGTTTTAACACCGGTCCTACTAATTTTAGACACTTTATCTGGCACAAGCACTGATGATTTAGTCTCCAAAATACTCGGATTGACGTTTCTTCGAAAAAAAGGAAGGTAAGGAGTGCCTTGACCGAATCGTCAATAGCTGAATCGATATTAAATGCTGCTAAAATGTTAGGAAACGATATGAAAGAGATTGGCAAGGAAATTAGTAGAAGTATTGGAGTTGAGTTGAGAATTCAAGAAAAAGCGGAAGGATTATATGGTGCTTTGAAAGAAGTTGAAGGGTTAACTAGGGAGGAGATGTTCGTTGCATTAAGGAAGATTCTGAATCACCCAACCCAAATGTTAGTTTTTTTTTAGTCTTCCGCCTGAAGAAAAATTGGAATGGGTGAAAGATTTTCTCAATAACACTCCTTAAATTTTAGGTATATTTCATTTGGTAATGAAATGTTCTATGTACGGATTGCTTAAGACATTAGCTAACCAACATATTTTGGCATGTGGCTTGTTTTTTTCAACTTGAGAATGAATTTGGACCATGGTGTTTGCTTTTTTAAACTTGAGACTATTTTTTACACTTTGGATTTTGTATTGTAATGTATATACGTTTATATGATAATTTTGGAGCAAAATTGTTTGAAGAAATATTAGCTTTCGGTCAATATGTATACACAACAGTGATATATATGGTAGAGCTCAGATTTGGACAATGGAGGATAATATTGTACTTTAATACAATGTGTACTTCTATTCTTGACATATTTATTAATGAACCAAACAAAAGAATAGATTAGGAATAGGAATAGGGATTCTATTCCTCTCCATTCTATTCCATGAAATACATAATCCTGTTCGTAGAATAACTATTCCCCCAACCAAATATGTGCTTAGAGTAATGGGGAAAGCAAGTTATAATTTGATAAATTTAGTTTTCATCAACCAATATCGTAATCTCATTTTTCTTTAATCTTAATTGAAATTGCTTATTCTTGTATTTTACCCAAATAGGCCAACATGCTGTAAACTCCAAATAAAAGCCCAATATTCCTAGTCCCATACGAATACGGAAAGCTTCTAGATAGAAGACTATATAAGAGTTATATTTGCCAGACAATTCATGTCTCGGTTTTATTTTGCTCATTATAAGTTGAGTTCGACAAATGTCAGCTCGTTTTATTAAAAAGAAGATAAAATAAAAAATAAAAAAGAATTAGAAAAAACTACTCCTATTTAAGAAGGAGAATATCTATCGGACTTCTGACGGAATCCTTGAGATGGCTGAAGACCAGCCACTGAAAATTGACTCTTTTTTGACATAGAAAAAGTCATCCGGGGAATAGTATCTCCTTCATCCATATCCTGCCAAGAGCAATCATATGATGATAACGATGAAGTCCTAGCTACTAGCATAATAGGATCTTCATCGGAATCTAGCATATCCGTCCAAGACTTCTTAGCACCGTGAGGCTGTTTCTTCTTTCTTTCTTTCCTTTTAACCACTGTCCATGTCGAATATTTGACGACACTCATTCTTTTCTCAGACTCTGAAGCAATGCCCTTAGACTGACCATTAACACTCTGCATGTCCTCTCTAATTTCTCCATTGGATTTTGAGCCCGATGAAACAGGGGCTGATTCCTCGTCATGGTTATTGAAATCGGCTTGCAATGTTTGATCCTCCTTATCAAACACCTCATTAGCTGCGGCCTCAATTTCCGCAATAGCGCTGCCTCAATGGCCTTTGTGACCATTGCATTCTCAATTGTGACAAGATCCTCCCGGGAGTCTGTTTCCACTACAGGAACATTGACCTCAATTGTAGGTGACGTTTCTAAATCTTCCCTCAAGCAGGTTTCCACATCCACATGAGGTACCAATGTATGGTTTGAGTTTGGAACTATAAAAATTAATTTTTTATTCATTGTGTCACTCTCTCTCTTACTGCACTCTGACTTTACTGCAGGGAATCTCAATCCGTTGAATTCATAGTAAATTTACTCCATCTCAATTATATTCAATGTTAAAATAAAACAGTGTCTAAATTATGTAATATCTATGCATGTGACCTAGGCAATAAACAATATTACTCACTTAATTAACTTTCAAGTCATGCATTTATTTATGATATTTTAGTCCATGTAACATACAGTATTACCTTGTTTGGTGCATGTGGTATACAATTTTTGATATTTTGGTCCACTTATTGTCAACTTTTTTCTTGGTCTTTAAAATGGAAATTTTATTGCCATGGTTACATGTAATTTGTGTCAAAATATGAAAAAACATAGCAAGCTGACAAGTATATTAGCTAACTAAATTACATTTACAAATATAATTACCAAATAATGTAGTGATGAATATTCTAAGCTAGTGGTTAAGATTTTTAATGTGTAAAATATAGCAGTCTCGTAAAATATAATTAGCTACTTAAGTCTTATCCATGACACTTTATAATTAGTGTTATTGCTATGTATACATTTTGCCCTAATTCATTCTTTTGTGGATTGATTAATTAATTATCATATTATATACTTTGATATCTATACATTGGTTAAGAAAAAGTATGAAAATGATAATTTTATTGTAGATGGAATGGGTTGGATACACAGTGAATGCAGCAAGCAAAAACTCCGAGCAACAGAAAGCCTCTCTAACCACAATTGACTAATTGAATTAATTAAACAAGTGTTGTAATATGTAATTAACAATTTTATGTCGTTTAATTGCTTTTTTGGCCAAATCAACCACATATAAAATTTCAATTTCACATAGATTAAACTAAAACATTTAAATAAAGTACAAGAACTATTATTCAAAAAAATAAAGTACAGGAACTCTAGAACAAACAGTCTTCAAACTCAAAAATTTACATCGATTTATCAACAAAGTATTACCAAAATCAAGGTATATCTCGTATCGGTTTTACGTACATGTGAATCATGGATTTCTCTGCTAGCAGGTAACAAAATCTCGGTAATAGAAACCTCGGGTGGTATTGAGTTGCTTACGTAATAGGCGTTTTTGTTTCAGTTTGCATCCACTGTAATTTTATTCTGTTAGCGTTGCGTTGCATATTGAAACTTTTAACTGTTAACGCTCCGAAGCGCTTTGAAAAATTTAGGATGCTAGACTCCAAAGTAGTGCGTAGGCGAGACCTAAGCATGAAATTTCAAAGTGAGTTGCTAAAAACATTCAGAACTTACTTCTTTTAATCAATAAAAATGACAAAAGAAAAAAGAAATCCTCGAAATCGAAATTTGACGGCCCGCCGATTAGAGAGGCGATTCCCTTTCATTGGTAGAGGCGATTTCAGAAAACACCTCTCCCTATTCTTTTAC
>CAOJBJ011033418.1:0-19126 GCA_948291685.1 Euphorbia celastroides | reverse complement strand
TTGCAAAAGAAATACATTTAACAGCCAATATATAAATTCAAAAAAGCATCTCGAGACCCGTGTAATAACAAGCTACAACACTTTTCTTCATCCCCACTCTGCACTTGACCCGTTCGAGCTCTAAAATTATTGCCATGATGCTCCCAAGTAGATTAAACCCAAGCAGGTTCACAAAATGTTAGAAAAACATATGGCTTTAAGACTATCAGTAGTTCGGTTCGAATATTCTTCATCACATGTAAGCAAAGAAGATGACAAAATATACCAAAAATGCAATGGCGGGACGAAGTACTGAAATAATTAAACTGGAACCATCATTTGGCAGCCATGGATATGCATCAGGAGGTGGCATAACACAGTTATCACCATTAAAGTAAATTCTCCTCGGGAAAGCCCATCCTTTATCGAAAGTAAATGTTGCTTTATCCTTTCTAAAAAGCAGCTCTGACTGAACATTCCCTAGAGGTCCAGCTTGTGAGAGAAAATCATTATAGAACTTAACCCCCCATAGCATAGCAGTATCATCTGTAAATAAAATCAATTTCCCACGGTTTAGGTCAGAAACGAGATAAATAATTCAAAAAGAGGGGAGATATTGGATTTCACTCACTTAATCCATCATAAGGAGTTAATGACTTGTAATTGAAGCTGAAGATTGTTGTGAGGTTATCGAAGTTGGGGTGCTGCACAACGAGACTCCACATCGAGTAATTCATTTTGTAGTTGAAATTCGTGATCGTGACCTTCACCCGCCAATACTCTTTGTAATTGAGCTTGACGTGCCAATGGACTCTGATTGGACACATGTGGCTTGTACATTTGACCAAGGGTGTGTTGTCTTTTGTTTGACTAACCACAGAGGCTAAATGTGGAGTGTTCGGACTGTAAACAAGACCAAGGTCAGAAAAACCACAAACAAAAAGTTGAATTTTAGTAAGAAAGGACAAATGGAAAAAAACTTACTTCACACAGGTCCTGGATCCTGCTGTGCTGTTCTGACATCCGCAAGCACAAGTAGGGCAACCTACTATCGTTTCATTGTAGAAAGAGGACAGAGAAACACAACAAGTGGGTGTTTTCTGAGCCAGGAACTGTGAATATGTACAAGTGACATTCCAGGTCACTGCCATGACAAGAAAAAGAATGTTTGTAAGCACAGCAAGTTGATTGACAATAATGAAAACCATACAATGAGTAATAAGGCTATACTCTTTTCAACTGAATGGCTAGAAGCACAACCAAACTGAACTGAAACTTATCGAATAAGTACTGAACAAAACTTAATTGAACCTAAATGAAATAAATTGTTTGAAACACAAAGATAAGCAACATCTAAATGAAGGAACATGTGAACTTACTCAAAGCTTGAGTGACTCTTCTTTTATCAGCGGTAATGAACTTGGTTGGCCTCACAATCTTTGCCGGCCCACAAGTGTACCCAGGCCCTGGGGCTTTCAGGGTGAAGTTCTTTGGCAATCTGACTGTCTTATTGGAGGTTCCAGCAGCGCCTACACTAACTTGGAAGGAACTCACAGCAGCAGAAGGGTCCTGAGCCCATGAACTCATAACTCCGCCTTTGCAGCAATTGGCAATCTGCTGGTTGTAAGGAGTTCCAGGTAATAGGTCAACAACCGTTGGATCCTTCTTACAGCAATGCGGGACATTTCCTTTGTACTTTGAGCAATCTCCTTGCTCTGTGGTTTGGGCGCCCACCATGCTCCATATTACTTCCTTTTTAGCCCATGTCCATCCCAATGTCCAACCCGGTGCTTGAATGTGCCGGTATTGCTGGAAGTTGTACATGGTAACCACTGCCTGTCAAGCATAACAGCAGAATTGACAACAAAATCAGCAATTGAACTCCAAGGTATCTTCAACTACTTTTGAAAGAGGATAAATTCCCATCTAGGGGGCATACTCATTTATTCAGCATCTTTAGCAGCATATCTGCTCTCTCTTACTCTTTTGTTTATTCAATGGATTCGCTTATTGGTGTTATTTTTTTACTATATCAGTCGTAGTGTGATGACTTATAGACCTTTAGAGCTACCAAATTGAGTTTCAAAACGAATTCAGTTCAGTGCAGGAACCAAAATCACTAAATCAATCAAAGCTGAGGTATTAATGAAGGTAGATAGAAAATCTGTTGACCCAAGCTTAGATTGGAAGTTATGACCATGCTTAATACTACAAGTAAGGAATAATTGAGAACTCAATCAGAAATGCAATGAGCACAGCCATGAAGTATTTGGCGTTCTCTCAACCAATTTGCATATAACAGTTACAAATCAGAAGCTGCAACAGGTAATCATATACTTACAACATAGCCATCTGGAGTCCAGCTTATCACATCCCACTTTATAGTGAGATTTCCATTTGGATCAAGAGCATCATACGCCTCTGCAATAACATCAAGAAAACACAAGATCTATCAGTTTCCAAGATTTTCACGGTATTCAACTAAAACAATTTAAAAAAACACATAAATGCTAGCATACGAAACACAAATCCAACGGCTACACAAGGATCTACACAAAACCACCACCGCCAGCAGCTCCAAACCAACAGATCAGTAAAATTAACAGAAATGAGAAGGAACTCTAAGATCTTAAGCTGAAACTACTAATAGAGGGTTCAGATTCGAAATTCACCAAAATTGCACAGAAATACACTCAAATTTAATTCAGACTCCAGTCAACTGAAGTCTAAAACAGCAAAGCAAATTCCAATTGAGAAAGTAACAAAATGAGTAAATCGTAGAGCAAACCGACCTGAAGGAGTGAAAGTGGAGGATGAGAAGAAGAAGACAAGGAAAATGGTGAAAGCGGCGAGCCTGGTAATGGATCCAGCGATTGGAGAGAAAATGAACTCCATTGTGATGAAATTAGACGGCAGAGATTCAGAAGAAGTGAAGGAAGAAGAAAGGAACAGCAGGGCATGTGTTGTATTGTGGACTTTCTTCTCACATGGAAAGAGAAAGCTTTCTTCAGCTTAACTAAAGTGCGGAAAAATCTACCCTTGACAGTTAAATTTAATTTCTGTTTCGAATGACTACTATGCCCGCCATTTTTCAAGAATTAGATTTTCGTTTCATCTCCTGAAAAATTATGCTTTTTTTTAAAGGATAAAAGTTTCGTTCTTTTGGTTTTTACTATGGATAAAGAAGATACTCAATTAACGTAAATTACAGGTCAAATCCATGAATATCTCCATGAACTTGATTTTATACGTTTTTTAGCATTTTGAACTTTCAGAAGTTGCGATTAACATGTTGAAGTTGTCTAATGTTATAAATAATCATCTTAAGTAGTATGAAGTCCATTTAATAACCATAAGTTATCGATGTGTAGTGGATGATTCTAATACATTATGTCGGCAATGAATAACGGCTTATTATATAACTTATAATGGTTGTTTGTAACATTAGACAATTTCAAAGAGCTAAATGTAACTTTTGAAAGTTCGAAATATCATATGATCGTTTTTGTGGGTTCATCCTGAGTGATAAAATAGTATAGTTTATTTAGATTGAGGGGTAAGAATGAATTCACAAAAGTAGTAAATTAACTCATATAAATGGAAAAAGAGAGTGCAAGTACTTCATCATATAAATGAAACTTTGGAATTTAGTAACTCTAAAGTATTGTTACATCTACCATTGCTTTGTTTATCAGAAAATAAAGTTCATAAAGTTTCTAGTCTTAACAGAAACTTATTACCATTATAATAATTCTATTTTCATTTTTTCTTTAATACGAACTCAGCTTGCTTCTTGGTATGAGCTGCCAATAAGTAACATTCACATTTTCTGACACGTGAGACTTATGGCTGATGTGAAAGAAAGTATTTATGTTGGCACAATTTTTCATTCACAATAAAAAAGAATTCAAGAAGTTGAATAGAGAAAACACAAGTTTTTTGTGATACATGGATAAAGAGAATATATTATGTCATTTTTTCAAAATTTATAATATATTGAGGAATACGACTTAATAAATTGGAGTCTATTCAACGAGTTTGTTGAAATTTTATATAAAGAATCAGTTCAACTATGGAAAAAAATATTTTCTATTCACATTTCGACTTGTTGTTCTAAAATCCGTCCACACATGTTGAATTCTTATCTCCGTTTCTATTGGAGTTAGAATCATTTTTCCATAAAAGAGTTGTCAATTTCATTAGAATATGTAAATATCTTTTTATCAAAATAACACATGTAAAAAGGCATGTATAATTTTAAAAAGATATAAGTAAATAAATAAATAACTAACTATGCTCTGTAACAAACAATAATTTAATTTTAAATCCCCGTTACTTTATAGAAAAGTGAAATGGTCCAAAATATAAGATATCAATATAAGTAATTTAAAACTTATTTTTTAATAATTAATAAATCTTAAAAGGAGCTAAGTTTCGAACTCAAGACCTTCCACCAATACATTGGAAGATGTATCAATATTATTCAATAACTAGTATTGGATGTTCGTTGAGAGTAAAAAAAATATATACACTTATCTGTTGGGCAAAATTTCTGAATTCAATCCTTATTTTCATCCGGTTTTAGAGATCAATAAATTCTTTTCAGAGAATGAGTGAAATTTATTATTGTAGATTTCCTATCATTTAGGGTTCAAAATCTTCTCTATATTCATTTACAATTTGTGTTTCTCTAAGAGCTTTAAAATTATCTTGGTTTTTCTTTTTCTTTTTTCTTTTCTTATGTCGCTTGGGCATTCCATCCCAAAATTATAAACATTATTCCCTCAATTTAAATTATAGTAAACTAGATGCTATAGCATTATGAAAATTTGTTTTCGTTATTGCTATTAAACTAGGTTAGAATTTTTTTCATTACGTTTAGAATGGAGTGTCTTTTATCACGTGAGGGTATATGATTGAGTAATTAGTAGTTAGGGGTAGTATTGGAAGAAAAATAAGGGAAGATGCAAATGTGAAGAAAGTAGCAATTAGCAAAGACAGAAGGAGATGCATCTCAACTTGACCGTCGGTGGTGCTCTCTTTATTATTATTATTTATTATTATTAATCATTTGTCTTCCTATAACTACTTTATTATTATTCCATTTTATTAATCTCTTAACATTTCAAATTTTCATATAATGTTCTGTCGGTTCATTTGTTCCGCCCCACTTTTTTAGATATTTTTATCCGTAATAAAAAATAAACAAATAAATGTACATTATTTGAGTAGATTGATTAACTTTACACAATATTTTCTTTACTTCTTCATTGAGTCTAATTTAGCAACCGTAGTTCATTTTGTATTCTTTGTAATTTTCATTTTTTTATTGTTAACTACTTCTTTTGCTTATTAATTCAAACCAATAATTAATAAATTCACAGTCCTATAATAGGTGATGTTTCTAACTTCTGCCCATTTTTTCTTATTTCTTTCTTGAAGAAACCTCTCTTTTTCTTTAGGGTTGTTAAATTAGCAATTAAGATGTCATTATCAAATATATCATCCTTTTTATAATTAATATACCCTGTTAGCTAGGTTGGTATTTGCAAATAATTTGAAGTATCATAGTCAATATTGCACAATTTGCTTCTCCTATCTTTGTTTATTTTGAAATAAAATAAATTCGGTTGTTGATGGGTTATTTTTGGATGATGATACATTGGTATAAAGCCGTCCACATTTTCTTCCTTTGGATCACAGCTTAATCTTTAGAGTTTAATTTGATTTGTTGTTTTTTTGTTTTTTTCTACAACTTGACGTCGCTAATTAATTTTTTTATAATAGCACTTGTAAAATTACTCAAAAGTAAGGTTTGATTTCTTATCCTAATTAGTCAAGGCTGTAAATTAACCCATCAACTAATGAATAGCTCGGAATTCTCCATCATAAAACTAAGGTCAAGTCATTTGTAAATGTGTACTTTGTAAATATGAACTCTGAGTTTAGGTATAAAAAGAGTTGAGATGAAACACACCAAAGTTCGGTTTAAAAGATTGTCAACAAGCTCGATTAAAGACTGTGTGCACTGTCGATAAAAGTTTATAAAGTGATTCAATTATTGGTTGCCCGGGTTCAGCAGGTTAGGGAGCTGAAATTTTATGGGATGCTAAGGGTCGGGTTGTTTGTTGTTTTGCTTTTTTTTTTTTTTTATCTTTTATTATTTTGCTTTCCTTGCGGAGCTAACTTCTGTTATTTTTGCCATTCATGAGGCTTAACTAGAGGTTTTTTTCCATATTTTGTGATTCGCTTTATGTGCTTAATCTTTTCAAATCCCACTCCAGTTTGGTTCTCTCAATTTTGTTAAGTTTTTTCCATGATTCAGTTCTGTTCTTTGAACTGAATGATCAACGGCAGCATTGAACTGAAACTATAAGTGTAATGGGTTCGAGCTTTGTTCATCAATTCAATTGTGTTGTCACATGTACTATCAATTTCCTATCTTGTCGAACAGAAATAAATATGGCCAACTATATACTGAAGCTCACATGATTAAACATAAGGAAATTGTTGGATGACGTGCTTGTTTTGTTTCTTAGCTTTATGTTTTACCGTTTACCCAAATACCCAAACCAGCGGACTATCTCACTATCCATCTCTAGAATTACTTACTTCTCTAGTCCATACTCCAAACTCTCCCAAGCTCCGCTTTTTCTTGGAGCCCGACCCAACATTTCCAGCAAATCCATTTTCCTAACTCATCTACTATAGCTAATGCTCGAAATTCCACTCGCTTAACTGATCCATTTGTATTAACTATTAACCTTCGTCTCTTGTTTATGGTACGTTTTTCAATACATCTCAAATTTAGAATGAAACTCCTGAATGAAACATGTTTCCAACGTATCATTGATCATCTCCAAATAAAATGAAGGATTGCCTTGTCCATTTTTTTAGTAAACTGAAAAATTTAGAATGAATATACCGAAGTGAAGTGTCAGCTTGACATCAGTTTGCAGTTTCCTTGTTACCAAAAATCAAGTTTGCAGTTTCCTAAGTTGTTGTCTCAAAATATTCACCTCACAAACTTCGCTTAGAAAAATCAACTTTTTATCCTAAGAAAGCAAATATCAAATAAACCTATATATTAAAATCTTTTCAGGCTCACATAACGTCAGTAAAACCAAGAGGAATATTATCAAAGCACAAGTAAATTTCATTTGATGTCCAAATTTGATAATTACTTCTATTTTTAGCCTTGAAAAACAAACAATAACAAACAAATAATTGAATTGTTCATTAGCTCAACGAGTGAGTAACTCATGAACGAGTCGTTAAATAAACTGAGTTTGAATAACAATTTGAGCTCAATAAAAGTCAAACGAGCAAGGTCCAGTACCGATCTGAATTCTTTCATATCCTCACGTATATGTTTCAAATCAAAGGAAAAAAAAAACCTTAATAATTGAATTTACAAAGTTTTCAATCAATAAACATCCCCATGAATACCAGGCACGAAACATAAAAACAAAGTCACATTTTTTGCAACGAATTAGAAACTGTTGCCAAATCAAATCACACGCCTTATATCTGCAAGTTCTAATCCAAGTTGAATACTTCAAGCTCCCCAAGGCGTTTTTGCAGCCAAGAAATGTGAATAACTACAAGTAACATTCCACGTCACTGCCACAAAACAAAAACCCAAATGTCAACTCAAAAAACCCATCACCCATAAACACCAGCAAAATCAACACTAATTTCAATCCAACTTACTCAAAGCTCGATAAATTCTTCGCCTATCTGGCGTAATAAACCTACTAGGCGCCACAATTTTCGCCGCCCCACAGGTGTACCCATTTCCAGGCGCCTTAAAGGTAAAATTCTTCGGCAATTTCACAGTTTTATAAGAGCTTCCAGCTGCGCCTACACTGATCTGAAAGGCGCTTACAGCATTTTCCGGGTCTTTTCCCCACGAACTCAAAACCCCGCCTTTACAGCAATTGGCGATCTTCTGGTTAAATGGAAATGGGGCGCTAGGCGATAGATCTACTACAGTTGGGCTCTTTTTGCAGGAGACTGGGGCGCTTATTTTGTACTTGGAGCAATCGCCTCGGGCTGTGGCTTTTGCGCCTATTAGGGTCCAGATTACTTCGTTTTTGGCCCATGTCCAGCCTAGTTTCCACCCGGGTTTCTCGATCTTTCGGTGTTTTTGGTAGTTGTAGATTGTGACTACTGCCTGTTAAACAATTCAAGTATCAAATTGTTTTTTAGTGGTTGAAAGTCTGTTAAATCAAATTAAATACAATTACAAGGTGAACAGAGACATTAAGCTAAATTCTCATACTCGGTTGCATTAATAAAACCTATATATCATAATTTGCAGACTCGATACACATGAAACATAAACAAACTAAACATGTCTCTATACAAGCCTTATTACGAAAACAAAATATAAACTATGCAATCTATATTTCCTTAACCTTCGATTAACGAATTCCACAATCATGAAATACTCATTTACTCCATAACATCAACCAATATTGCAAATTTGAAACTCTCTTATTCAACAGAGTTGGATCTGGAGAGTTTATAGTGAAAAATAATCAAGTATCTTGTAGGAAAAGGTAGAGGGAGTTTTGACTTACAACAAAGCCATCAGGAGTCCAGGATAATGCATCCCATTTGATTGTGATATTTCCATTCGGGTCAGCTGCATCATACGCCTCTGCAAATATTACATCAGCCCAGATGTGAATTTATTTAAGTTTTGCTACATTTGACTGAAACCAATAAGTGAATTGGTCAACAGATTAAGAAGATCTTAAACTTGAATTGGTAGAGGTTTGAGATTTGTTTCACAGAATGTATCTCAAAAATAATGTCAGCTATACCATCTAAGAAAACCCAGTTCATTGTCATTGAAATTTGAGACTGATTGTATTATTGGATTAAGCAGAAGTTTATTCACAAAATAAGAAAATATATAGAAAAAAAGCATACCTGAAGAAGAGAAAGTAGAGGAAGAAAGCAAGAAGATGAGACATGTTGTGACTGATGAGATCAAATGGAATGCCATTTTGCTGAAAGATTACAAGGTAATTTTTGTGATGTTGCTTCGACTGAAATATGTTTGTGAGGTTGACTTTTTGTGCCTCAGCTCAACTTGGAGTTTGTAAATTTATTCATTTGAATCCAATTAAATTAGTATAAGTTTGAGTTAATACGCGGAGGAAGAATGGATCCAATACACTGTGAATTCTCTAATATATATATTGGAAAACAAACTACAATATCAATATCCACATGTGCGCAAAGTTGCTTTCTTTTCATACCAGGATGATGTTTTTGAACAAATAGTAAGTTATTTATTTGTCCGATTGATTAATGCTCTTCAAAGTTTCATTTTATAAGGTATTCACGTAGAAATACTACTGTGAACACAAGGCCAAAAACAGAAAAGAGAAATCATATGTATTTTTAAGTAGGAAACTGGTATGGCTAATTTTTTTGGTAATAACTAGTATGGCTTATTAAATCATCATATAAGAACGTTTTGTGACCATACAGGCCACAATTGTCAAGTTATAGCGTATTGCAAATTGTAACAGCTACAAATAAATTGCTCCTTTGACACTTTCTAGTTGTAGAAGAACAACCATAGGGTTAACAAAAAACTATATATTATTTGATTTAAAGTAGCATTTGGTTTGGTGTGTACAGCTTCACTACGTCTATATTTCTTAACAACTATTAGTATTGGGTTTGAGATGTATGAATGGAAATTCTGTTACGGTCCTGAACTTGGGATCGAGTATTGAGTTGTTTTTGTTAATGATAGTGAAAGGTGTTCATGTCGTCGAAGAAGCGAATTCTCCTTTCAACTTATTTTGAGGTTCGATTAGAGGGAATCATAATACCTTTAACACCCTGTTCTCTTCACCTTCAATTTGGTTCAGTTCAATTAAGTTAAGTTCAATTCAGATCAGTTAAGGTTTTAAAAGTTGTAGAGAAAAGGACGTGGTTAAAAGGACTCAACACCTTGATTGGCTTTTCAAGCTTACTTCATTAACAATTCTAAATATAAATACACCCTAAATAACTACCACTACTACTATTGCATTTATAACCCATGACTTAATAATGGAGCATAACCACCCAACACATGGGACACTAATGCAAATGAAATTGAAAGTGGAGGAATACAGCTTCCATTTTGATATTAACAAAAATAAACAATTCAACTAAAAATTAAATGTATGATTTTATACCATGATTTTCCATTTCAATCAATGACAATTTTAGGAGGCTGCATTTTGGCAATAGTGGCATATATTGTTGTATTCTAACAGCTTTTTGTTTGTTTAGTTAATAATTAAAACATGAAAATCATTTCAGCATTTCCTACACTGAACATATGGGGCGTTTCTGAATCCAGAACTGCCTTGGCCATGGCTAAATTCTCGATAGCTCATCAAAATTTTGGCAGTGGATTAACAAGATCACAAGAAAAAGTTGCAGTCAAAGCAGATCCAAGAGCTTCCATGATTTGATGGCTTGACAATAACTGAACAGATTGTTGTCAGTAAATCCGAAAAGATAAAAGCAAGACCAGAATAGAGCAAGAAGAAATGTATAATACATTTCTAAAGAGAAGCTACTACAAAGCCAATTCACTGGCCAGTAATGATGTAATACTAATACCAACATACCCTCTGAAGCATATCTAAATTAAAAGATGGACGTGATTCGGAGCATCTGAAAGTTTTCCATGTTTTTTCATGTAATGTAATTATTCCTAAAGCTGTCACAATTCAAACTCAAAAACATTCAAAAACCAAAAACATCTCTATAACAGAGATACAACTTCAGTTCATGCAAGCTCGATTCATATAAGCTTACCGCATTCTTTTCTTTGGCTTCTTCACAAAACTCAGTCTAATCTGCTTAAGACGTCTCCTCTTCCTCGCCTTTTTCTCAGGCAACGTTTCCCTCTTCTTCTCTTTCTTCACAGCCACCGGTTTCTTCAAATACTTCTCTTCCACTTTATACTCTTTGGGCACCATCTCTACCCCATTATTCACAGCTTCATTGTAAAGGGCATTTCCCTTGTCAAGTCGGTTTCGGGCTACCCATTTCCCTATCAACAGATCATAAGTCTTCACCCCGGGTTTGCACCCATCTGCCTTCATCATCTTAAACACACTCATTGCATGCTCAAGCCTCTCGATCCCACACAGAATCTTCAAAAAGCCATAATACACCTTCTTATCGAGCTTTTCTCCAAATCCCGCACTCTTCATTCTATCAATCATTTCATCTCCTTCTCCTACTCTTGCAGCCTGATATAAACTTTTAATCAATATCAGAAATGTAGTCTCGTTAGGGGCACAACCCCATTCGTGCATCCTGTTAAACAAATTCAAGGCATCCTGAGTTCTCCTAAGCTTGCATGGATTATCGATCAACACATTGAAAGTTTCCACATTTCGTGGAACACCTCGGGTGTCCATTTCAATCAACACCTTCTCTGCTTCAGAGTGTAATCTAAAAGGGTCTTTCTCTCTACACAGCTTACAAACACAATCGAGAATTGAATTGAATGCCATTGGACCGAGCTCAAAACCTCCCCTATAGATCTCCCCAGCTAACCTTTTCGCCTCTTCGAGTTTCCCATCAACACACCATCCCTTGATCAACAGATCACAGATTGTTTCATGGGGAAATATTTCATTGGCCAAATCTTTCACCATTCTCTCAGCATGACTAGCAAACCCGTTTTCACACAAAGCTTTAACTATCAAAGTAAGCGATTCCCTATCTCTCTTCAGCCCGTAATCCCGCTCCATCCTATCAAAGAATCCAACTACTTTCGTTGGCCTCCCTGCCCTTACAAGCCTATTGATCACAGATTCTAAACTCTTACGCCCAATCACATCCTTATTATCACGGAGCAGCTCATGAGTTGATGAGAAATCCTTCCTTCTACCGAAGTAATCAATGAAAAACGAGACTGTTTCATCAGTATGCTTGAATCGAGCAGTAGAGACAAGCCATTGGTGAAAGCCAAGCACAGTACGACTAGCCTCTGGAGAGAGATTAAGTGTTTGCTGGACAAGTGAAGGGGTTATCAAATTGGTGATGTGGGAGAAATGGAGGTTGAGTCTTTGGGGAATTGAAAGGGAATCTGCATCACTGCTATCGAGAAGTGAGCAATTGGATCTGGATCACCGGTAGGGTTTAGGGTTTGCGAAGAGAATGGTGCAGAGAGAGACAAAGGAAATAGCCAAAATTAGTAGGATTGAAAACAGATTGATGTGTTAATTGAGCAATCGATGGAGGAGTGAGAGGAAGTAACGCCGAAGATGCAGATAAGCTGAAGGAGGCATTAGAAGAGGGAAAGATCTTGCTCAAGGAGAAAAAACTGAGAGACGAAACTCTAGCAGCAAGACTTGCACAATGAGAAATGGAGAAGGGATGGAGGCCGTGAGAGACGAAAGAGAATGCAGAAAACGAGAAATGGAAGAAGAAACCAAGTATACTTTCTGGGCTCCCCGTTCTTTTTTGGGGCCTATTAGTGCATCTAGTCCACAAATCAATATTAGTGCATCTACTCCCATCTCTACTTTGAAGAATAAAGATTTACATATCGGAAACGTGAAGAAATTAGCACAACAGTTTCTTTGGATTCATCTTATTCAAAACTTTTCTTTAGATTTGAAATTTAGGGTTTCGAGATGAAACTCATTATAGAATTTAGAGCGGGTTTGACGGTTAATGGAGTATTCCAACAGAGGAATTGAAATTTATGGAGCAAGTGTATGCACAGATGGAGCTATGCAACAAGACAATAAGATCTGCATGTGCAAATTAAAGAGATTAATGCTTTATATTTTTTAAAGGTTAAATGTTTAGGTGGCTCCCACAATTTAGAGGTGTTCACGGCCGAGCTACCCATCCGGCCCGGTCCGAGTCCGGTTCCATGGGCCGGGCTTGGATATCAACACTTTTATTAAGCCCGGCCCGAGTCTGATAAAGTCCGAAGTTTGATAGATTAGACTTGGTATATGTATGAAAGTCCGAGCCAGACCCGACAAATAAAAACGATACTTATTTTATATTTTTTATATTATGTTTAATAGTTTATATATTCAAATAATTAACTATATTTTTACAAATTTTAGTATACATTATTATATATAAAATTTATGCCTCCTAGCTAGCATGGTTGGATCTTACCCAGGTGATCTTCACTTTTTGGAAGACGCTCCCTTCTCCCTTAGCAATTTAATTAGGTATGATTGTAATGAATTTGGTATTGCTAGAAATGTCCCTTGGTGCCTTTCTGCTGGAGTAGTTCCTTTGCAGAAACTATAAGTCTTTATTCTTTTGTCTTTGTCTTTCCTTTTTTCTTTGTATTAACAAAAAAAATATATATATAATTTATATAAATTTTTATTTTTTTCATAATTTATTTAATAATAATAAGACGGGCCATGGGTTGGGCTTGAGTTTGTCTCTATAAGCCCGAGCGCGAAGTTTTAGTATGGATTTGGGTTGGTGTTTTCAAGAAAAAACCCAGCCTGAACCCGGCTTGGCCCGCCCGATGAACAGGTCTGAACTTGACTAAAAAACATATTGCCTCCCTCAACTTTCAAAAGGTCCTATTACCTCCCTAAATTTGGCTTTTTGTTGCTTTGGTACCCTTAACACTTAATAACGAATATTTCAAGTAATTAGAGAGTCAATGTTCACAATACGAAAGAAAAATAAATTATTTTAGGTATTAAAACTTTTAAAAACTAAGTCAAATTAAGAATTGAAGAGGATGAAACCATAAAAATTAGGAACTTAAATACAATATTACCATTATAATTTATTAGCTTTTTTAATTATTTTAAATAAATAATTTAATTCATGCGTCTATCCATTCCCATGTGTAAAATCACTCTGCCAAGTTAGCATCAAGGATGTCGGAGCAACAAAAAAGCTAAGTTCAGGGAAATAATGGAATCTTTTGAAAATTGAAAGAAATAATAGATTTTTTTTACCAAATTCAGAAAGCCTCCTAATTTAGCTTATTTTCAAAAATTTCAAAGAAATGACGTTGTTGTATATAATTTACAACAGATATGTCAATAATGAGACAACATACACATGATCAATGAGAGTCAAATCAATCAATTCTACTTTAACAATCAATTAACCTTTGATCAAGTAGTACACCTTTCAAAATATTAGTGGAAAGTCCAGTCTCTTCAAGAATTTACTAATTATTCAAAAAATTCTACTTTAACAAGTAGCATAGTCTTTATATTCCATCGCTATCGCACAACGCGATATCCGCTAGTCATGTTAAAATTTTAACTCCTTCCGCTATGACAAGACTTGAAAAAGAATTAACCGATTTAATTATTAAATAAAGTATGTATTTATGCTGAAATACTTCGCTTAATATATCCAAACCTGCTCCAAATTTTGTATTTTTTGACCAACTATCCGCTCAACATTAACTATTATTTGAGTTTTCCAATACCGTAAAAGTGCATCCGAGCGTCGCCTCCACTTGGTCAAAGTACACTTATACTGAAATTTGTAATTGTACAATCTTTGAATTACATAGATTTCTCTTTTGTGCATTGTATATGTGCAAATGTGCATATAATACTGCAATTACAAATTTAATTATAAGATAATTTACTAATTTACTTTTACCCAAGTTGAAACCGCTCATAGTTTCACTTTGTATATTTACATTGAGTGCAATTTTATGATTTTATCACATTGAAAACTCTGGCAAACACTAAAATTAGTTTGGAAAAATATTAATTTGGAGCGTGCTTTGTAAGCCCAACAAATTTTCGGGAACATGTCTATCCAACACATTATAAGAGGTAATAAATTACTCCCTTATTATACTCTCAAAATGACTAATCTATCATCTATATTATTCTCTTTCTTCTTAATTACTCACTTAAAATTTCATTAATAATTAATTTCCCTCCTAATTAATACAAGGATAAATTAGGAAAAAAGTAACATAAAAAAACATTGAAAAATGTAATAAATTCATTAAAAAGAACCAAAATAAAAAACCTAAAATGTCTATTAAAAAAACCGAAGGGAGTACTAACATATTGTTCTAGTTTCTTGTTCTGTGAACTTAGTTTTAACATTGAACGATGGAGCTTAGATTTTTAGTTTCTGCAACTTTCGGTATTCTAGGGTTTTGCTGGCTAATTTGTGGCTAATTGATAGTTTTGTATCACTGAATGGAGGAAAATTGGGAAATTATACTCACCTGAATTTGATTCTGCTTTTGACTTTGACGAGTTATACTCCATTGGCGTATTACCGCAATCAAATTTTTGCTATGGCTTCTGCCCAGTGTTATAAGGCATGCTTTGTAATTTTCAGTCTTCTTTTGGAATAAAGAAAAGTTGGAAACGTTAATAATGGGAAGGTTTTGGAAAGAAAACCATACTTTAAGGAATTCGTATCATACATAATTATTTTGTTAATGCAGATTGTATACTTCCCAAAACAAATAAAAAGTTGTTCAGGGAAGAAATCTCTAAAATACGGGGGAATGTTTATCTGTTGTTTATTGTGGGGCTATTTTTGAGACTTAACTTTCTATCTCTCGCTTGTGATAGCAATTAAATGATATGGTTTTTATATATGCATGCAGATTTCATAGTTGATAATGGACGTGATCTTTCTGATGAGCTTGATAGTAGAAGGGGACATAGGAAGCCTGTGTTACCTTTTAGGGATTTTGAGGATGAACAACTCGAAGATCTTGAGAAAAGCCTTCAGATGAGATATGCAACAAGACATGCAGAATATGATGACGAAGAGACTAGTGAAGTGGAGCAACAAGCTCTACTGCCATTTGTGGATGGTAAAATGTGCGGTAAGACTTTTTAAATTTGTTCCATTGCACCCTTATACAAGGCTTCATTTTCATTTGATTAAATTTTGTTTCGTTGTGCACCAGATTGGCCGTGAACGGGAAACAGCCGCTTGCTTAATGAAAAAATGTATGAGTAAAGGCTCAGAGCTGCAAATCAGGTCTGCTATTGCTCTAGATCATCTGACGAACTTTATATATATTGAAGCAGACAAGTCAAGTGCATCAGACTTAGCACTGTTTATAGAATGCAACTTTGATTTCTGCAGACCGTAAATTGTTGACTTCAATATCTTCTGCTTCATTAGGCTTGTAAGGGTCTGCGCAACATATATGCCCAGAGAATAATGCTTGTCCCGATCAAAGAAATGACTGACGTTCTCTCAGTTGGGTGTAAAGCAATAGATCTTCCAAGGGATACGTGGGTCAGGATTGAGAAAGGGACTTACAAAGGGGATCTTGCCCAAGTATGATTTATGATTTACAGTTTTATGCTTTCTTAAAAATTCTTTCCTTAAGTTTTCTTCTTTTTGAAGGTAGTAGATCTAGATAATGTGCGGCAGAAAGTCACCGTGAGATTGATCCCGAGGATTGACTTGCAAGCTATTGCAAATACAATGGTATATGTGTAACTTAATTGTGTTTTGTATGGATATGAGCATGTCTACTTATGTTTTGTATTGAATGTTATTGATTGTTTTTTACATGAAATATTTTAGTTGTATTTTGAGAATTAACATAAAAGTGCCTTTGGATTTAGTAAAGTATCTGCAAATTTACATTCATCAATAATTTACTGCTTGAGACAGGAAATAGCTAACTTCCCCTTCCCCTTTTGTCGTTGTCAACATCTTTGGATTTTACTGTTTGCAATTGTTATAGGAAGGCAGAGCGGTTGTGAAAAATATAGGATGTGTCGCCCCTCCACGTTTTATGAACGTAAATGAAGCTAGGTCATTTTGATTTAACTTTCACTTTGGAATATTATTGTATTGAAAGTTTGGAGTAAAAATGATTTAGTTTCTATGATATTCAATTTGCAGGGAACTGCATATTCGTGTAGAACGAAGAAGAGACCAGATGGCCAGCGAATATTTCGAAAATATTGGTCGCATGATGTTTAAAGATGGGTTCTTGTACAAAACTGTGTCAGTGACATCAATTACTTCAGAAAACATTAAACCGACTCTCGATGAACTGGAGAAATTTCAAACGCCAGGAAATAATGTTGAAAGTATTATGGGCAAATCTCTCAACCTTATTCTCAACTAGACAGAAAGGCCACTTTGTTGCAGGAGATGCAGTCATTATTGTCAAGGGAGACTTGAAAAACCTTAAGGGTCGGGTTGAGAAAGTAGGTGAAAATGTTCACATCATTCCTGAAATGAAGGAACTTGGGGTAAGCATTATTGCAAGCCTTTTTACAGGCTCTCACAGTACTTCTAATGATCATTCAGAAGTGAACTATTTTCAAAAGTTATGAAATCACGTGCGATTGATGAACATATGACCTTGGGCGGAGCTTCAAGGCTTCGAATGTTCCATATAGCGACGCACCTAGTGTGGAATCATTAAGGCTTGGCTATTGGTTTTCGATTGATCATTTAGAAGTGCATTTTTTTTTTCATTTGATTGATCAGCCATTATTTTGTTTGCCAGAGAACTATCGCGGTCAATGAAAGGGAAATCTGCAAGTACTTTGAACCGGGCAATCAAGTGAAGGTTGTCTCTGGCACCCAAAAGGGTGCAGCCGGCATAAGGTTGACCAAGATGTTCTTATCATTCTATCCGATACAACAAAGGAACACGTAAGAGACAATTTCCTTATATGACTATTGGGTATATGTTGGATATGAGAATCATTTAGTTCTCAAATGATGCTGTGGCAAGCTCGGAGTCAACTTCTGGCATTACCAAACTTGGAGATTATGAGCTCCATGACCTTGTTCTATTGGAGTAAGTGTGTTTATCTGCTTATTGCCAGTATTTTACGTAAAAGACAGTCTTACAGGTTTATTGTATGGTGCAGTAACATGAGCTGTGGTGTGATTATAAGTGTAGAAAGTGAAGCCTTTAAGGTGAGGATTGACTTTCAAATGCAAAATTGTGAATTTACCTTTTGCATCCTTACCAACTATCTTGATTTTACTCTTAGGTGCTCAAGGGAGTTCCAGATAGACCTGAGGTTGCTTGTGTAAGATTGAGAGATATTAAGTGCAAGGTTGAGAAGAAATTCACTGTGCAAGATCAGAACAAAAATACCATAGCAGTGAAGGATGTAGTTAGAGTAATGGATGGTCCTTTCCAGGTGAGATTTTAGTATATTTCTTTTTTCTTCTTGGTACTCTCTTAATTATTTTGGGTAATGCACCTCTCATATTGCTCATCTTGCTAGGGAAAACAATGTTGCGTGGAACATATCTACAGAACAGTATTATTCATCCATGATCACCGTCATCTGGAACATGCTGGATTTATTTGTGTCAAGTCTAATTTTTGTCTGGCTGTGGGAGGAAAACGAACCAATAGCAATACATATGTAAGTGTATTATGGTTGAGTTAGTGTGCTAAAGGTCAATTAAAGTTTAGCATATCATCAGTGTATAAATGTGAAGTTATTGAGAGCAAACTAACATCTGGTTTATGCATGAATTTAAGGATAATTACTACAGCCAATTTTAAGGCTACCCCTCGTGGATGAAAGAGATCAAAGGCCAGTGTGTTCGTGTTGAGTTGGAGTCACGGATGAGTATTGTTACAGTCAAGTCAATATGCATGAAAACCGACAGTTTCTTCTAATTGGTTTTGCTGATTTGCATGTTGACTAGTTGGTTTTGTTACTGCAGTTGACCGTAACGATATATCTGACAATGTTGCTGTAGTGAATCCTCACCAACAGTCAGTATCGCCTTTATGTGTTTTTTCTTTTTGAATATATTCTCGATCTTAGATCAGTATTTCTTACCATGTCTTTTTGTATCTATTAACCAGTAAATCTCGATATACTATGGGAAGTGAAACACCCATTCATCATTTGAAAGAAATTTAAACTACTGGAGGACAGAAGTCATCTCCCCTATAAGAGAAACAAGATGATAATTAATGATGTGTGTCGTTTATAATGGAGTAATGGACCCGTTTCATTTCCTTGTATAATAATGCACGCCAGGTCTCCTTAATTATTAACCCACCACTATCTATAATAGCAACAAAATACGGTGGGTGCAAGCTATTGAATTATTTATTTTGACTTTTTCTGCATTTGAATGAAATTTCTCACTAAAGCCATAACTTTGC
>CAOJBJ011032580.1:0-13286 GCA_948291685.1 Euphorbia celastroides | reverse complement strand
TTTTTTTAATAATTTTTGCGTTACTCTTTTCTGGGGTAGCGTATTTATTCTATGCGTTATCGATGTATGTCCCAATTTTGCACGAAGTTCTCGACTACACCAAGAGTCTTGGGCTTCCCGTAGAATATAAATTTGGATGGTGGGGAGTTTCTATTTCCGCCATCCTTAAAAAGTAAGAAAAGATTTCTCCAGTTTAAGTAGTTCCTTTGTTCATCGTTAGCCTTATTTGGTTATGCCATTTTGGGATTTGCTCTAACCGAAGCTATTGCATTGTTTGCATTAATGATGGCCTTTCTGATCTTATTTGTTTTCTAAAGTTTTGAGTTGTCTTCTTTTTTCTTCTTTTTGAAGGTGTAGTCTTTTTTCTCACGAAGAAGATGAGGCCCCCAGCGATGGGTGGGAAGAGGGGTGGGCATGGGGCCTCTTCCTAATGGAAGGATGTAATGTAGTGTAGCATATTCCTCAGAATCTAGGTGTTTATCGGCCGGGTGAAGGATGAAACTGGGCTTGAAAGCCAGAAAGGAAGTACGGTCTATCAACCACGGGATCTAAGACATAGAAGAAAGATGGGAGTTTTTAATGTAATTGTAATTGAACAACTTTGCCTTCGTTTGTTCGCTCCTCCCATCGGAAAAGGGCTTTCCCTATGAACATAGCCAAGGCCAAGTGTTGGGGTCCTACGGGGCAGAAGACCAAGTCCCTTGTGCTTAAGATGAGTGGAGTGGTAATGGGCCTTACTTATTCTGTTCCCTGGATTCTCACTGATTGTTTGCCTTGCCTAGGTTGTCTAATACTAATAACAGGATCTAGGGGTAGGTCTGCCTTTCTTATTTCCAGATTGTTGGAATCGAAATTCTTTGCTCTACCTTCAGAACGAGTAAAGAAAAGAGGCATTGGGAATGAGCTCCTTCTATCTTACACAGCATAGATTAGGATTTAATAAAGGAAAAAGACTTGCTAAGCTTGGATGCAGCAGATGAGATAGATTGAAAATTAATGGAGCAGTTGCGTTTGCTATTCCATTCTCATTCGGTCACGGATAGACCAGATCCTTATACATACCAACGGAAAGCCATTACTGGCGGTCGTATCCTATCGTATTCACGTATCAATGCATAAGTGGTCATATAAGCGTCGTGAGAATGAAAAGCTGAAGACTGCAGCATGCATTCGAGAATTGGCTTGATGGATCATCTCTATACCAAGAATCTCATACTCTGCTCTGATGAACGACCAATTGCTGAGTTCAGCTATTCCCCCTCCTCTCACTTTGCCTTCGGTCGAGTACTGCATACCTCTCCCATTAGGGAGAGAGAAGTTCGGACCTCGTAAACTTCTCAACTCGGGAACAATTCTTTCTATACTGCACCGATCATCGGCTCGGACACTGAATTGACTGGCGAAAAGTATGTAGCTCGATCCCTTATCAGTGGAGCGTCCACTCTTCCCACTAAGCTCTTGAAGAAAAGTCCTTGTCTGGTCACCGTCTTATCTTAAGGAAGGTTCGGAGTGAATGAGTAAAGGAGAATGTGTTAGGACTAAACTAGACCACTATGCTCATAAAGAGTTTCTTTCTCGCACCTTTCCTTTCCTATGTGTGTATATACTAGAATAGGACGATGCACCTATATTAAACTTCAAGGCGAAGTCATCGAACTAATGGACGGAACCAAAGTACTCTCACTCTTTAACTATAGGAAGTACCTACCGACCTATTTTGAGAGCAGCTTATGCCTTGTCTTTTAAGAAAGATTCTATACATTGATCGAGAAAGAAAGGGAAAGGGGCACTTGATAGAAAGCATTCGTCCCTCCTAGCGTGACAAAGAGGCCAGGCATCATCATACGCAGGAATGGAATCTAGAGAATATTGAACCAGATACCAGCTGCCATTGAAACAAAAGGAAATCACTTCCGGGCCGGGCTTAAGGGAGTTCCTCCGAGGGGAGGCAGAGAAGAAGGAGCCATTTCATCGGTTGTCGGAAGAGCAGTAGGTCTTGGTGCTTGAGTCAGTCCGTGGTCAGAAGTGGATTAGGTAGAATCGGTAGCTGTTCTTGCTCCTGTTCAACTGCTAAGAAGAATATCTCTAGATCGAATGCGACCTAGAAAGATTCAACTTCTCCCACAGGGCAATCAAATCAAGCCTTATTAGTTCAAGTTCCGCTAGCCCATTAATTTTAATTAGATCACCTGTGCGTACGTTATCTAGTATAAGGAAATACCTCGCTCCAGGTAGCGAAAGGGAAATCCAGTAGATCACAGAACAAAGAGAGTCAGAGTAGTGAAAATCACCGAGTGAAAGCAGCAAGCAGAGCGATAGTAGCGTGTGTCACAACTCGAAGCTAAACTGATTCCAGATAGGTAGTGCGAACTACACTACTTTTCTGTAATCACCTCTTTCACTCTAAGGTGAGTGAAGTGCCCTAGTCCTGCCCTACTTCTTATCTCATCTATCTCACGGGTAGTGGTCTTGATCCTGGTGAAGGAGTCCTCTCAAGGAATAGTTAAAGGTACCTATATTTTGGACTTTTCTGTTGGTCAACCTTTGGGTTATCTCAGTTCCTGGTCACTTTTCTCCCTGTCACACCATATGCTTATATGGTTGGCAGCTGAGATGGCGCAGCCAGGTAGAATAACCCCTTTTACTAGATACGCTGTTCTTGGCGATGACGTAGTTATTGCCGATGAACAGGTAGCCATTAAATATAGAAGTCTTCTTGATGAACTCAGTGTTTCCATATCTGAAACTAAATCTATTATATCAGATACTGGGTGCATTGAATTTGCCAAGAAGTTTTGGATTAAGCGTATGCAGGTTGATATTTCTCCTGTATCGCTTAAGTCTCTTCTATGTGTGCGTAATACTAAATTACATAAAAAGATCAGGACGAGTAGCTTACTACTAATCTTTGGGTTCATGCCCTTACTGGAGCATTGATAACGAAAGAAACATCGGGTTTTTTCCTCCGATTAAGTCAATGAACTCGTTTCAGAGTTAATATGAGACTTCTAGCTTTAGGTGGGGGAGTTAGAATCTTTCGGTTTTAGTTACCGCGGGAAAGACTGAGATTAGAAACGATCTCAATGCCTTCCTGCCCCATGTACATGGCTTTCTTAAGTCCTCTTTCTAAGTCTTACAAGCTCGGTAGGCAAGTACGTTAGTAGAAAACCAGGAAAACCCCGAGAATCACTTACTACGCATTCTATTGTTAGGCAATTCCCAGCGGAATCTGATCTAGTAGGATACAGAGCTACTTCGGAGGCAGTCTTTACGATAGCCGTCAAAGCTTTAATTGAAGTCAAGGACTCTACTGATCTGGAATACGGAGTAGTTTAGGTTACTGTTTGTAGTTGAGATGGTGAAACTCTATCTTCTAGATAGAGATAGGCTGTAAAGAAGTCCGAGACAATTCCTCTTCCCGCCCAAGACAAATTGATTCGATTTGCCCGGGTAATGCCTTAAAACAAAGCGACTTCTTAAGTATCAGTAATAAGGACGTGCTCGACTGTCAAGGATTTGTTCATTAGTCCGCCTGTCATCATAGGGCAAATTTGCCTATGAATGGCCTAAGCGTATAAGAGAACTAGATCTCGCTAAATTCCTGTCTCTGATCGGGGATTAAATTCCCGGCTATTCCCTCCTATTCCAGCAGGAATCAAAGCCTAACTTAAAAGAATGATATGACATATAATCGAAGATGAGACTTGATCAGCTAACTTTTCTGTAGGCTATGAAATTATGATAGACGTCTAACTTCCTGTCTCCTCTTCTATGGAGAAAGATAGGATAGGTTATCCCGGAAGAGCGGGTCTCTCGGATCAAGGTTACCAACAATAGAGTTTCCGATCTGTCTTTCTAGTTCTTACGCCTTATTCTAAAACGACTATTCCCTGCCCGCCTTGAACAGAGCTCTAGCTGTTAGATTCTACCTTTCTCAAGGTAGGGTCGAGAGCATGAGTCTTCCGTGAATTCCTTTCAAAGGATTAGATTGCTAACAGGTACCGGGGTGGACTTAAGTCGGGAAAACCTTCTTTGGGCCTAGCCCAATGTCTGGGTATCGTACTCAGAATACTTTGACTTCGTCTTCATGAGGTTGACTAGTGAAGCTTACAACATCGGTTTCCTCAGGTTTTGCATTCAGGGCATAGAACCAAAGAGGATTTCACTTTTCCTTTTCTTTTAAAAGTATGGGAAAACAGAGAGTAAGATGGATACCATCGGAAATTAGATAAATAATCTAGGCTTAAGAGAAAGCCATTTGAACACAGGAAGAAGAATTCAGACAAGCTAACCTATTTTTTATTTCGAAACTCGCCCAGACAACTATTTCTAATAAGTAAGCTAGAACTTGCTTGCCTCTCTTCGACTTCCTCCCCCTTTAAAGCTACTACAGCGCTGGGGAATGACTAGCTCTTGCTGCAAAACTAGTACCTGAAACTGACAATCTCGAGCTCCAGGGCTTACTGCTTAATAAATACTACTTGCAGGCTTACTCCTAGTACCTGTGGCAGTTTACTATAGCACCAGCCCCGGGACTTCCTTACTTTAAAAAATTCTTCTTCTGCCCTTCCATACCCGGAATTACTTGCTTAGCTACTTTCCTTGCTCGCGGGGTTAGACTGATAGAGGGATTAGCTGGCTCCTACTCCTACAGGGTTATAAGGTTTATCCACTTCCTTACTTCCTCAAAAAAAATTCTATTTTTCATCTAAAAAAAAAAGGCAAGAGTTGATCAGCACCCGTAGATCAATTTGCATGTCAAAATCTGTGGTGCCAGAAGAATGCCGACACAAACTTTCCTTAGATTCTGGCCTGCTACTAATGCAAAAACTTTTTCATTCTCCAAGCCCACCTACTGCTTGTAATCGCTCCCCATGCTTCTTCCCTCTAGCTATCATTCTGCCGGTCCCGGGTAAATTCTTGCATTTGAAATCCTTGGTAACTTTACGTAAGGCAGAAGTTGTTGACTTTTGGAACCGGGAACTGAAAGTTTTCCAAGCGTGGTAGAAATTGATGCAGTTCCTATATGGGAGATTGGGAGAGGGTTCTATACGAGTGCCTGTGTATACCATGCAGTTACCTCTGTACGGAATCATACCTAGCTGGTTTTCAGGCTTGTCTGTGAACATGATTGGAAGCACCAGAACTTAACGGCAAGGGGTTCTACAATGGATCTGAGGAGGAATTCACGGGCAAGTTCATGTGAAAGGCTTTCCTGCTGCCTTTTATTTAGTGGAAAGCAGAAGCGGTGATAGCAGTTAAGGGCATCTTACGAGCGCCTTTCTTTGCCAGGAGAGGTGGCCCAATCACTAATAGATCCGAGATCTCTTTCTCCACATTCTCTTCTCGATGGGCGTGGTCTAGGCATGTAGTATCTTGGTCCAGGCGAAGGAGTTGTTCGGGTTTCGAAGGATAGCACATTAGTTTCCGATCCTGGGGGCACCTTCCCTTGGTTGCGGGTTCGATCATTGAATGCAGAGAGTTCCTTTACGACTATATGCACTGCCTTCACCAACAGAAGGGGTTGTGGAAGGGGGCCAACGACCCACTAAATAGTATCGGTCGACATCTCCAAATCCTTCTTACCCGGCATAAGGGGATTGACTCGTGCTTTATAGGTGAGGGGATCGCAAAAAAAATATGCTTTAATATTCATTTATGTTTGTTTCCTCGCTCCCCTGCCAGCTATATCGGTAAGTCAGCCATTCGGGAATAGCTCCTGCTTTAGAGCTCTCGTACTTAGTGACGAGTTCGAGCCTTAGAAGCATGCGAAGGAAAAAGAGTTGTACATCCAATTGCACAGGCCATTTACCTTAGATGGTAGGCCAAAGAAGCTGTTTAAAATAAAAAGTTTAAAGCCAGCTTAAGGTCCCCGTCTCTTACACCATAAGTGACTTTTTCAAAGTCCCGTAACAGCAATCGCTTTTTATTTAAAAGGTTATGAAGGAATGAAATCGCCCTGGGACCCATCTTTCTTGCTCAACTTTACTTTACACAGAGTTTAAACAATCTTACTTCTTGTAATCTGAACTCCTTTGGGGTTCCTTTCTGCTTTCTTCAACTCTGGGCACTGTTTTCAAAAAAACCATTGTCCTCGACCTCCTCCTATTCCAAGAAATGAGGTGCTTGGTTTGTGCCTCTTCCGTGTAACGCCTTTTTTGCCGGTGGATGCTCTGTGAAAGTACTTTTATGACCTTCTTCTTAGGCCAGATTCCCACTTATTCTTTTATCATCGCCAACTGTCTGTTTTTCCACTCTTTTCGGCCCTTCTCTACCTTTCCTTAAGGAAATCAGGGCGAGTTTCCAAGTTCCCCGAGATCTTCACTTAGGTATCATATTTGATACGATTTTTTTCAAAACAAAAATCGTAGAGTGGTACGGACCTGCTCAAGTCGCCCGCCTCCGAATCAAATTGTAGAGATCGGCCTACCTCTCCCGCCCTTCGTTCGATGAATGAATGACACCCACCCGAACCAAATTAAGGTATTATTTTTTTGATACACGTCTTGCTTTTATTGTTATATTGGGGGTTACTTCACGTATTGAAATAACTGTATCCCCCTTCATAAAAATTCTTGCTTCTAGGAATCTGTCTTCTAGGGAGGGTAATGACATTAACAATTTCCACGTGAAAGCTCCTCGTCTTAGAGCTAGTTACCTAACATACTTTTAGATTCCCCGCATCTACGAATTGAAAACTAAAGTCTCCGTCCGGTCCTTTCGAAGCAGATATTTTGAAAGCTAGGATAAATAGAATAAATATGGAATATGCACTTTATTTGTGGGATAACTTTCATCTGTATGTCCATGCCCGTCTACAGATAATTTCCATAATTGGATTAATTGGATTCGAACCAATCTCAAGCTACTTTCTTTCCGTTAGTCGATCGTGAGGAGGACGACAGACCCACTCACGATCGACTAAAAGAAAGTTTTCCAAGAGAGGGAGATATTATATTGGTTATTGGTTCAAATCCAATTCGTTAGATAGCAAAGCGGTAAAAGGAAAGCAACTCTTTTCTTAACCAGCTACTTCACTCATTCAATAGCTGGAGTACGGAAAAGCGGAAAAAGGGAATTCAGGCGCTGTTCTCAAGTATACAAGTATAGTTGACTCATCCGACTAAGAATCCGAGTCCGACCCCGATTTTTCCTTAAACCAACCCCAGACGCCCAATGGGAAATGTACTCAATAGATGCTCTCTGAGTGACTAAGGAAGTCAGGGATGAGCAAGACAGAGTTGTAAAAAGAACCAAGCTGGATCAAAAGGCTGAAAAAGGGATTTTCTTGGGTTATTCAGCTGCCTCTAAAGAAAGGTTATAGGGTGTATAACCTAAAATCAAATCAAGTCCAGGTGAGTAGGGATGTTGTAATTGATGAATTTTCTCACTGGAACTGGGATTTGAAGAAGCAGCAAAGCATGAAGAATGGAGAAATGCAATGAAGGAGGAGATGAAGATGATTTCCAAGAATCAGACTTGGAGTTTGGGTGATAAACCTGATGGGAAGAAAGCTATTGGAGTCAAATGGGTGTATAGGCTCAAGCTGAATCCGGATGGGTCTATTTACAAGCACAAGGCTAGGCTTGTTGTGAAGGGCTACTCACAGCAACCAGGGGTAGACTTTGGTGATACTTTTGCACCTGTTGCAAGACATGAAACTCTCAGACTTCTTTGAGCTCTTGCTGCACAGAAAGAGTGGAAAATTGACCATTTGGATGTTAAATCAGCATTCCTAAATGGTGAACTTGAGGAGGAGCTGTATGTTGAGCAACCTGAAGGGTTCAAGGTTGCTGGTATGGAAGACAAGGTGTACAAGCTTCATAAGGCTTTGTATGGCCTTAAACAGGCTCCAAGGGCGTGGTACAGCAAGATTGACTCTTACTTAGCACAATGTGGCTTTGGGAAGAGTGAAAATGAGCCAACCTTGTATGTAAAAGCTGCCGAAAATGGTAACTTGCTAATTGTTTCTATTTATGTGGATGATTTTTTAGTTACAGGTAGCAGTCCAAGTTGAATTTCCAATTTCAAGAAGGAGATGGGGGATATGTTTGAAATGTCAGACCTTGGGCTCATGACATACTTTCTTGGGATGGAAATAAGCCAATCCTCAAATGGCATTTTCATTTCCCAAAGGAAATATGCTCAGGAATTGTTAAAGAAATTCAGAATGGAGAACAGCAAGCCAGTGAGTACTCCGCTGGTTCAAAATCAGAAATTGTCCAAGGCAGATGGGGGAGATGAAGCTGATGCCATTTCCTATTTTATAAGTAAAATCTTTATAGACAAAGATTTGACAGATAATCAATTTAATATGTCTCTTGACCAATTCAAAATCAAATAGTATTAGGTACATATCTTATGTCTCCACTACGAGTTAAGTTTCTAAAGAAAGAGGGTGTTATTCCGTTTTTACATGATATGCTATCTGTATGTCCTGATATCACGCTATGGATGGTCAGGATATTCTTTGTGCAGTTATGCCGGATAAAGATGATGTATTGGTTTTTATGGGATTATCCGTATTGTTATTACGTCTTTCTTTTGGTAGCTTGCCAGAAGATGGTTACCGATTATACAATTTTCATTCTTCCTTTTATGGAAGTCTTCAACAAAAAGAAATGGGAAAGGTGGATAGAGTGTACTATCTTGACTTAACAAATTCATTAAGAATAATTCCAATCAGTCTTGTTTTAGATAAGGTGAAGCTATTTGTTGGAGACGGTTCTGTTTATAAACTGATTTCATCTTTACTTTCTCTCCTCTCCCTATCATTGATGATGATGGAAATTATCGGCATGATATAAGCTCAGGCGGTATGGTACCTGTGGGTGAAATCACAAGGGTATTATTTAATATAGTCTTAATGGACATCTTTGATCGTGAGTTTCCCAAAAGGTTTCCGGGGATAGCATTTTCTAGGTTTATCCAAGAAGTCTTTATTTTTACTAATCAAAATGATGAATCGACGAGAAAGCTGGATATGAGCTATTGGAAGAACTCGGTCTGGTAGGAAAGATCAAGTCTATTGGACCGTGTGATGATGGAATCACTTCTTATTATGGAAATATTCTTTCTTTGGACTCTTCAGGTAAGGTAAACCTGTGCGATCCTAAAGCCTAAAGATTTTTAGAAAAAGATAATGATATTACATTCGATGTATAATCGACGGGAAAGAAGTCAGTATTGGCTGTTGGCATGTCCGTTCGGTTGAGGCGGGTAAAGACGGTTGACTAGCTTCTTGAGAACTTGGGGAATTTAGCCCAGTAGCACCAGCTTTCTCAGTCTCATGCTTTGACTTTCCCTCCTCAGTAGGCTATGGTTCAGCTTCAGCCAGCTCACTTTCTCCCTCACTTTCCCCATAGGCTCAGACGCTTCTAAGTGGTTTTTTCCTTTTCTTTGTTTCTTTTGTTTTGTATTGGGATTTTGCCTTTCGTTTTTATACGAAAGGTTTAGCGACCCATGAAAGACCAGCGCCAATGGTTAGTTTTAGCATAAACTAATTTCTTACCTATTGGCATAACCGACATCTCTATTCAAAGGGAACTTTTTATTTCATGCCGAAACCCAATGACACCTGCATTCAACCATTGCCGGGCAAACGCAAACATTTGCCGAAAACCACTTTATCGTTTCTAAGTGATTTGGACGGTTATTATCTTTGAACCCATAGAGAGTTTTCAAAGGCAGGAGAAACGGCATTTGAATAGAGAATAGTCGACTTTGGTTTTTCATCCCTAGCAAAAGCAAGGGCTGCTAATTTCGAGAAATAACATTTTTCTTTTTTCTGTTATTTCTCTGAAGGGTGTTGTTTAGATAGGGGGACTTTTTTGACTATATTTCTGACCAGGAACAGGACCTATCACAAGAATATTTTTTTGAGTGGGGCGATAACTCTGAAAAGACAGATTTCCCATCTTTTCTTTCATCTCTGGCGAAATACGATCGGGAGGGGCTAATTCAATCAGGTAAAATAAGAACAGCCCCCACGTGCAAAGCCCCCTTTTTACCATTTTTTTTAATATGCATATTAAAAGGAATTATAACCACTGCTTCAAATACAGTATCTGGAAGTACCGCTTGTGGAACCTCAATATCCACGGGTTTACTAGCTAAATGACAATTGGCACATACAATACGACCAGTTGCTTCGCGTGGATTTTCATAACCCTGCTGTGCAAAAATGGGATATGCATTTGAAATGGATGCCCAAGTTATTATATATATCATGAGCGATACGGAAATGGAACGAGTAATCTCTTCTTTTATCCAAGAAAAGGTCTTTCTAGTTTGCATGGTCCAATCATTGATCCTGAAAATTTCTACAATAAAATTAGGTAGGTCGCTAGTATAGTTCCCTATCCACGATACTGCTATTTACTGAAAAATTTTTACTAAAATAGAAAATATAGGAAGAGAATCCCTTGTATGTATAGAAAAAAGAAATATGTATATATAAAGATAAAGAAAGATTTTGAATGTTTTACTTATGTACAAAATAACAAAGATTCTAATTGGATTCATGGATCATTTTTCAGTCATTCATTGAATGATAAATCACTACAAGTGACGGAGATACACGATTTAAATAACGGAAAATAAAATATTTGAAAATGGTATCGAGAATGACTGGAAAAGTGGAAACAAGGCCAGATAAAATTTGATCGTTATGGGCAAATCCAAAATCTTTGTAGACAGAGCCGATCATTAGTTCCCAACCGTGAGGTGAATGGAATCCTATACATAAATCGGTTAATAAAAGAATGGAAAAAGAAAAGAGTCGAAGTTGGCCTTGCTGCAGTATCTTTTGTGAGAACTGTATTGGCAATGGTGAAGAAGTCAGGTTTATTGTTTACATCACTTTATTTAAAACAATGTGGTGTTTCACTTCAGCGTTATTACGCTGGGTGTTTCAATAAATCTGATTCTCTTTCACCATCGGTGTCACTGACTCGTACGGGTTTGCCTAGGATCATTCCTTCTTATATTCGTAGAATTATAAGAGGACGTGATTCTCGAGCAGATAAATGGGTCCAGATCTACTTGTCTTGGTTTAACCTTTGCAAATGTATTCCTATGGCTAAGAAGGTAACTTCTAAGTCATTTGAATCTTTTGTTTTAGGAAACCCTAGTGAATTTGGTTTACGATTAGTTGACTCTCATATTAGAAAATATGGTAGACAACTAGTTGACCTTTATTTACCGTCCGTCCGCTTTCAGCCTTTATATCAAGGCTTTAAGTGGAAACCTACTTGGAAATCGACTCCTTTAACTGAGACTATTGTTAGAAACTCTGGCTTTCGGTATTTTAATGCCAAGGCCATTAAGTTTCCTAACATCTTCTCTACTCTAATTGGATCTATGAACTTACTGCTTTCATACATACGTGTGATAGCAGTGCTCATAGTGAAAGTGAAGGTGATCCGTTGTTTCCGATTTACGCAGTTTGGCCTTCCTGGACTTTGTATCCATTCGACGCCAATCTGTGTGAAGAAGTTCTCTATAGTGGTTTTATGGAATTCTACAAGAGAGCAGACCCTGTGTTTTCTCATCTTGTAGAGTTTTATGAAATCCCTATGGTGACTAGTAGGCTTGCTCAGACCCTCTCAGGAGCTGGAAAGCGGCGATTCTTTTTCTTATGTAATTATATTAAGCAAAGATTGCTCGCTCCCATTCATGATTGGTCTATGAACGTTCTATCTAGTTTACCTTCGGATGGAACCTTCGATCAAGTTGCCCCTCTTAAGAGGCTCGCTTCTTATCATCCAGAATTAACATTCTGTTATGATTTGAAGAGTGCCACAGATCGATGGCCTTTGGCTGTGATCTTCAGAGTTTTAGCAATATTCTTTGGTTATGAATATGCTCAAACTCTGGTTATTAGTGGTCTTGGTTATAATCATGTAATGGTATGCCCACCTATTGTAAAAGGTACCTATATTTTGGACTTTTCAGTAGGTCAACCTTTGGGCTATCTTAGCTCTTGGTCGCTGTTCTCCCTGTCACACCATTTTATTATATGGTTGGCAGCAGAGTTTGCGCAGCCAGGAAGAAGACCCCCCTTTAGGAGATATGCTGTTCTAGGCGATGACGTAGTCATTGCTGATGAACGGGTGGCTTTAGAATACAGAAAACTTCTTAAGAAAATGAGTGTTTCCATATCAGAGACTAAATCGATAATTTCTGATACTGGTTGCATCGAGTTTGCTAAAAAATTCTGGATTCGAAAGATGCAGGTTGATATTTCCCCTGTATCTTTGAAGTCATTATTATGTGTTCGTAATACTTTATCTCTTGCCCAACTGGGCGTAAAGTATGGATGTTCTTTATCTGTGCTTTTGCGTCTTGGTGGTGCAGGTTATCGTGTTCGTTCACGTTTGATGACTTCTCTATCTAAACGATGGGAACGTATCAAAGCTGTATTTAAGCTATCCATGGATAGGACTGGTCAACTACCTCTTGAGTTTTGGTTTGGTAGGGGAAACCCTATCAATCCATATTTGAGAGGCAAGATGTTTGATATTCTCCGTAAGGAGATGATACCAAAGGAGTTAAAGGTACCTCCTCTTGGTATTTTGTCTGAAGATATGTTGTATCTATGTGAAAGGACTCTAATCTATAATTGGGTTGAGTCCTGGCTCACTTGGGTGCAATGGTATTGTTCCATAGCTTTATCTCCCAATGTATCCTTGAGTGACTTCTTCTCTGCACCTGTTTGTGCAACGAGATGGTATCGATCTTTGCAGGATGAAAATCTTGTAAAGTTTGGTATCTTATGGAAGTTGTACGACTTTGCAGAAAAGGCTTTCAAACACTTTAAAGATAACTATGTTAACTAAGTTATTTCAAAGTGCTGAGAAGGTCCCAGTATATTCTTGGCGGAGCATTTTCGAAAGTGCTCGTCGATTAAAGGGGCTCATCTTGAGAGTTCCTTTAATCGTCTCCTCATCTCTTTCAGGGGAAAAGAATGGAAAAAGCTTTTATTGTGTCGCTTAAGTTATATAGGAATTTTTGAACCCAAGAATTAAGAATAATAAGTTCTTCATTACTTAGAATAGAATAACCACTTAGAATAATGAAACAGATTCTATTTGTCGAGAAGTGCAAAATCGTATGGATACAATCCTCATTGTGCATCTTGATCAATTGGATGGTTTCTTTGTGGATTCCGATACGAAACTTTTGTAGATGTGTTTCCGGGTATTCCTTTATTATTTCGTTTAAGCGAACGAGGTCCTCTAATTCTATGAATTTTTCTAGAATACTTTTTTCTTGGATATCATTTA
>CAOJBJ011032206.1:0-12186 GCA_948291685.1 Euphorbia celastroides | reverse complement strand
GAGAGAAACACCGATACTACACATTAAAAAGTAAATAAAAATGATATCTTTATAATTTTACATCTAATAAACAAAATGAAAAATGTAAACAAGGTAGAAAGAGAGGGGGAGAGAGATTAGAACCTTTGTTAACAGAGCTGGGTTTTAATGGCTGTAAAGATTCAATTCTCTGGATTTTGATATGTATGAAAATATAAACATATATATGTGTATATAGAGAGAGAGAGCGCAAAGAGAGCTTTGTTTCTTTGTTTGTTTCTTCTTTGGTAGTCGCAGCTTAGAGAGAGAAGGGAGGAAATATTATACGAGTTGAAGAGAGAGAGAGAGAGAAAGGGGTTTTATTTTGTTTTTTTTTTATTATTTTTGTTTATTTATTTCTTTTTAAGTGTTGCAGTGAGGGAAAGAGAAAGTGCAGTCTTTGAATAATGATAAAAAATATAGATAATATTTTTATTTTGAGTGTTTAAAAAAGATAAATATTTTGTTAATTAATGTTAAATATATTAAAATATTCTTATCAATAAATACTTTTATCACTTATTATTAATTAATTAAATTTATTCTTTTTAATAAATGAAGATATTATGGTAAAGATACCATATTTTTTTAATTTTCGTAAAATAAAAATATTATCTATTAAAATTGGATAGAAAAAATATTTCTTTTATTATTTATTCAAATTATAATTAATTTCATCAAAAAAATCATCAATTAAGTACTTTATCATTGGTAGAATGCACTTGGGGTCCTTTTTATTTGTTGATGACTGCTGGTTGTTTATGATAATTTTACATTTCTCATACATGAGAATTTATTATTAACCGAATATTTGTGACTTTTATTTAAAAAAATCATACATTTATTTAAAATTACTTTCAATCTCAATTGTTTACTGATTCATTTTTCTCATAAATATTTCACCTACTTTTCAATATAAAGAATGAGAAAATCGTGAATGAACAATTTGAAGCGTGTTTTTATCTGGCACCGAATCTCACAAGATATTCTTACCATTTGAAACTTGTGTAACTTTTCAAAATTAATCCTTTTTTATTTTTGATATTTATTAATTATAGTTTCTGAAGGAAAAAGAAAAGAATCGGGCTTCGAATCGTACCTTTTTCCATGCCTAAGGATCTAATAACTTGAAAAGGAATGCTAAATCGAGATTGAATCACGGTATGTCAGATATCAATCTAATTTCCACTACTTCTACAGAAATTCGGCAAATAACGGATGATGAACGAGTAAACGAGAGAAAAGAAATAATTGAATTGTATATGTGAATATAATAGGAAAAACAGTTCTCTATACATCACTGCCAATACACGTTGCATATAGGCAAGAGAATTTCCAATTCTCAAAAACAAAAACATCCAACGCCACTGGATGTATACGGTTAACATCCTTTTATAGGATATGAATGGTTTAATTGCAATTAGAATCATCAACTATTAATTATTTGCAATTAAACTCTCTAAGATGTATAATCTTTCAATGAAGTCCTTAGACTTATATTATTTTCCAATTAAATTTAATTATCCATATTGTTTCGGATCTTTTAACCCGAATTGACCCAGTCATGGGCGAACCGATTATTTCCAACAATTTCATGTTCATGTTTTGAAAAATCTTATGTAAAAGCTATATGTATTTTTTTCAATAGAATACAGGGTAGAGTTCAAAAGCCTACACTGTGGATTCAATCTACTTTAAAAGGGAGCCGACATTTTTTACATTAGGGTAAAGTATAAAAAAGTATATATAGTGATTTCAAAATTTGTTAACAAGAAAATAATTTCAGATCCCTGTTTTAAAATATTTCAAGAATAAGAAAAAATATTATTTATTTTAAACTGGAATTATGTAGATCAATTAATGATAATATAATATATTTTAGAAAAAACTTGAAACTTTTAAGATATTATTTTTAATCATTAAAATATGATACATGCGTTAAGAAAATTGTAAAAAGGAAAAATTTACAAAAATTTATTAAATTTGTATGAATAATTTTTAAATAATTTAGTTCAGCTATATAAGTGTTGAAAGAATTGAATAATTTTTCTAACATCATTGCATCAATTGTATGTCCTTACTTTAAAACAAATTTGAAACCAAAATACATCTTTTTAACATAAAAAAAATCTACACCTAATTTTGAAAAATAGTTAAACCGGAATGAAAAATTGTATATTAGATTTTTTCTACTAAATTCGTTTTCTCATAAATATTTCACATACTTTTCAACAGAATGAAAAAATTGTGAAGATGTAATTTGAAACACGTTACTCACTGACATCAAATCTCACTAAGTATTATTACTATTTAAATTTCTTTTAGCTTTTCAAAAGTAGTTCACTTTTGTTTTCGTATTTATTACTTACAATCCAGTATTCATTTTTTCAAAAATTCCCGTTTAACCCTACATGTACGCCTTTATTCAATGAAATGGGCCGCACCATGCGGGTACCGGAGCCGTAAACAGGTCTACTTCTCCACAACATCTTTTCAATGTTTATTTTCATTATATTTACAATACGGATACAAAAAAATCTAAAATTCGATATAAATGAAAAATAAATATACAAAAACATATATACCATGATACAGTAAAATCTCGATAAATGAATACTTTTGGGACTAAAAATAAATATTTATTTGGCGAGATTATTTATTTATTGAATAATGAATATAATATTTATTTATCAAAAAATGAATAATAATTCATTTAAATGATATTTTTAAATTTTTTTTGTAATGATATCATTTTGTATTAAGTTCAAATATACATGGAACTCACGGTAGTTATAACTTTTATGCAAACTTTAATTATATTCATATATTTATTAATGTGTTTGAAAATTAATCATCGAATGAAATGTATTCATGATATACAATATAAATAAAAATATATTATTTAAAATATAGTAATTATTCATTTATATTTACATAAGGTCTATAAAAGACTTCATTTATATTTATTCATTAATGCATTAAGCGAGGTTATTCGTTAAGTCTATTGGACTAAGTTGGGAGCAAAAAAATTTATTCATTAGATGAAATTATTCATTTATCAAACATTCATTTATCGAGGTTCTACTGTATTGAAGTTATCTCTTCTATGTAACAAAAAGAATTAAAAATGTAACACACTGATCTTTAAAATTAAATAATGCTTTAAACTCGAATAATTTTATTATGAGCTAAGTTCTAACTCGTGTTGAATAGGCTTAAGTCATCGAAAATTTAACGAATTAAGCTTGAACCGGATAAAATTTAATGCCCTTACTTGGTTGAACTTAATTCATTAAATTTGATGTAAACAAAAGATTGGGATTTTTGTACAATATTCACCAAGGAAGACGTGGCTTGCGATAAAGACAGTCAGGTGGCAGCAAATTGACTGCTCTTTTTCTTCTCAAAGGTCCCAAATCGGCGTATGTCCTCCACGCCTTTAACTTCTTCTTCTTCTTCTTCTTCCCCCTGGTTTAAAGGTTGCAGCTTTGCAATTCTCGCCGCGATTTTTACAGCATTCACCAACACCCACCACTGATTTAACAACTGTTCAGTAATAGAACTCATTATTATCGAAGATAATACTAGAGGGAATGGGTCAGGCATTTCGTCGAGCATCTGGTAGGCTTCGAGTTGCCGATCCGTCTCCGACCCCTAAGCCCGCCGAAAACCCTAGGCCTGCCAAAGACAAGGTGGATATCTCGAGAACTGCCGCCCAATTTGACAATCAGGATAATCTTGGCTCTGGTTAGTTTCCTCGTTTTCGATTTTTCGGCTTGTTTGGAACGCTTTTCGAGTTCATAAGCTCGATAGGTTCTAGGTTTTTCGTTTTCGGCATCATTAAATGGTGAAGTTGATGTATTTTCAGCTAAAATCGATGGCACATGGGTTTAATTGGTTGCTGAAAAAGCCAGAGTTAGAAAGTAGATATCAACCATTGACATTGATCTTCATTTAGGATTTTGAATTTTGTGCTTATGCTTTTTCCTCTTGTATTCTAGTTTCTGCGTGATTGTTGATGATTGCTGGCTTTTTTGCAAGAGAATTGTCTTGTGGCAAGCGAACATTTTTGTGAATTGATCAATATTAGTGTGTTAGAAGCAAATAATTTTTGGTAGCAGTGGAGGGACATTTTTGCATTGCTATTCTCCCGATTTCTCCCCTTCCGTACTATTCAGCATTTACATATATGTTTGGTGGCCTGTCATTTGCTCATAAATTTTGTGAAGAAGGGGTTTTTCCTAGCTCCAAATTGTTCTCAATATGTAGCTTTGCATATTCTTTAGGTAAAGTTGATGATGCTCCAAGAGTTAACTCCGAAAAAGTTCTTGAAGAACGAGACCCGCAGTATGATATGATGCTTAGTCAAATGGTGGGTAGAATCAGATCGAAGCCTGGAGGAAAGCTTGAGATCGGTGAGGTCAGTTAACACATATACGTGAGTCCATTGATTACTGAGCACTTTTATTTGCCGGCATGAACTATGTTCAAAGTTTATTTATTCTTTCTCTTATGTATGAATCTGATCATTTGACCATGGGCATTGCATTATTGAACTCGGGAAGAATTCTTATCTTATATGCAGTGTCTTGAATCCTTGATGTACACAATTCCTTGCATTTGTTGCTACAAAGACATTGACTAGACCTTGAAACCGGCTCATGTGAAGACATTGAGTCAGTCCCATTAAGTTGCTTGGCTTGATTGTTATTTGTGTCTAGTTCCCAACTACAGTCCCAACAAGTTCATTTCATTAACTTTTCCAAGAATTATAGGTTTTGGCCTTGGACAACATATTTTGCCCCTTCAGACTAATTAGTTAGGAATTGTATTGATATTATTTTCCCGGAACCAAAATTCACTGCTGCTAGGGAAAGCTATAAAATGGAGCTGTTGAGAACAACATCTTGGGAAAACAATCCCAAACCGGCCTGAATTATCGTTATCATGAAACCATATGATACAAATTTGAACTATAGTTGACCCAGTTACAAAAGTCAACTTCCCCATAGTTTAAGAAGATCTGCTAAAAATGCTACTCGGTTACTGTTAACAGGCAGCTGTGGTTGAAATGTACAACAGGCCGATGCCAAAGCTCAGAAACACGACATCCGATTCAGACCGGTATGAAGAGCGACCCACTGCTCCAGGCACATTGAACGTGGCACAGTTGAGACATATCATGCTGCTCTATCATGGAAAAGCTGATGATCACAATGGCCCAATGGAAGCTCGCCAGATCGCCGAGAAGTTTAGTCTCGATATTGTGCAGGTTCATCAGATCTTGCAATTTGTATCTCTGCCCCCTGAAGATAGCAATGAACAGAAGAGTCACCGGTGATCATAGTTGCACAATTGACATGAAATTCTGTCAAATAAAGCGAGCCGAGTAAGAGTACGGTTCTGGTTACACACAAAAAGTTTGTTGTCCGGCTTCTGTATGATATTTGTTCCATTTGAGATTGTGCTACGGTGAAACAAGTTTGAGCTAGCCATTTTTGTCGGAACATGTTCAATTTGCGATTTCGACATTTTTTAAGCTTCACCATTTTGAAGTGTTTTTCTTCCTCCATCCTTTAATTGCTCATTCTTAAGGGTAAAGATTTCTGTTTCCATCTTTGTCATTACGTCAAACACAAATAAGCATATCGTGATTCTAATTTTCAAAATAGAATTGGAACATCCTGTTCAATGGGTAGATATTTCGGGTTTAATGGGTGGAGATTTCGAGTATGGAATGACACATTTTGCAAGTGGAGAATCGAACTAGAAAGCGGCTACATTATATAACCAAACTCCTGATAATATTGGCAGAAACGCATCTTCCAGCAAGAGAATAAATTTTTATATATCTAAAGAAAAATTGGATATCTCGGGTTCGGTTCATCTGACTCAAGAAAACAATATCCCATTATCGGGTTCGGTTCATCTGACTCAAGAATACAAAACTACTTATTAGATCACCTATCTATTCCTTCATTGCCTTTATTTTATCGAAGAGAAACATTTATCTCACCTTGGAAATATGAAGGGGTTATAGGACTATAGCAAAAAGAATGATAAATCTAACAATTATCAGGAAAAAAAGAAAGAATATTGTGGTGGTTGTCAAGTAAAATGAGACTCTAGCCAGTCGGATAAGAATTCATAAGCTAGAAATGTTACAGCCCCAGCGGGTGCAGCTTTGATAGTCGATGGGACAATGCCCTAGTAGAGACCAGCCCAACCCTCGGCGTGAAAGATCCGACTTAGAGCATCAAGCATGTTTGTGTAAGCCCGCTGCTCGATTGGAGCCCCGTAAACTAAAGCTTATCTAAAACTAATTGAAACGAATTGAACTAGATGGAAAATAAGCTAAAAAGAACAAGCCCTGAGTCTAGAGATGTAGCTGGAATCTCTTCTTGACCATGTCAAGAGGATGGCAAACGAGTTTGGCACATGTTCCAGCAGCCAATCCACAGAGAAAAAGCTGAAAACTTGAGATGTTGTACTCTATGCTGGTAGAGCCAAACCTAGCATATCTGTAGTGGTTCCAGGCCTACAATTGAAAGCAACAAAAGAGTTTGGACCAAGATTTCTAAATTTGTATTGTAGGTGTACCCAAAAAAAGAACTTCATTTACAGGTATTGAACAAGGACCAGAAACACAATCTATCTTTTGGAAATTCCTTTGCAGCAACAATATCCCTGCTTTAGAGAAGAATGTACTTCACAATGTGATTTTTAAGCATTCCATGGTTCATAAATCTTAAAATCTTCTTGACCATCGCATGGAACTTTTGGATCATGATAAAGCCTATTCAGCTTTGTAGTTTCAAAGACATTAGCTACATTTTATTTCTCAGCAAATGTCTATCAAGACAAACCCCTATTACTTTAGTCGTAGAAAATTCAACTAAACATATCTTAATTAGTCAACATAAGATGAATATAAGAACTAAAATCCAACTTCAGACGTTCACAAATTAAATTGTGAATCATTAATTTGTTGAAAAAAAATCCAAGAAGTTCATTCACAAGACATCTTGGACAATCAAAACATTGTTTTCTGGAATGCCACGACATCATCCCATCGCATCAATAGCTTAAAGGATTTTATTATTTTTATTTCCTCTCCCTAGAAGGCACTACACACACTTAGAAGAGAACAATTAGAAGCAAAAGAGAGAAAATATTACCATGGTCCAGCGTTTAAATGTGTCGTATGTGCCAAATTGGAGGCCAGCATAAGGAATTATCTCTACCAGAGTCGGCGATAATCCAGCATATAAACCTTTAAATCCGCAATTATGAACGATGTCCACAAAAGCAGACCTCATAGTTGGATACACCTAAATAATAGCACATATTCATCAACTCAAAGATATATGATAAAAGTGTTCAAGCTCAGCGACATCACACAATTCAAACATAAGCATTTTGCAGATTCTTGCAAACAATGCTGGAGAAGAAGGGCATTAATAAATGAAAAGCATGGGTTTATTATAGCATAAATGTGACACAGATAGCACACAGGGTTTAGAGATAGATGCTTCTAATGGTCAGATGAGCGAACTGATGCTTACTTCATTTGAAGACAAAGTAAGGATGGTCTACACCATTGAATCATATCTTAATAGCTCTCTTAAGATGGCTTCTCCTACAGGATTGTAAGGACATAAGTAATAGATTGGACTTATTTTTTGACACAGGTGAGAGTGGGATCGATGTTCTCCCCTTATCCGATGTAATGCTTTTGATTAACGAGTTATTGTCTTCCAATAAACAAAATAGCAGACACGATGGACTGGTCAAGTTCAAACTACTGTGACACAGTATTACATCAGTTTCTAAAAAAGGAACACAAAAAACATAATAAACTTTTAGTTGCATGCATTTTCAACCATACATAAGAAGAAAATTATATATGCACTGTATCATAAATGAAACAGTTAGAAAAAGCTGGAAATGGTAAAGAAACGTACATGTGAATAACTAAGTAGTAAAAACACCAAATAACTTCAGAGAATGACAATATTTAATTCTGATACACATGAACTTAGTTTGTACCTTAGGTTCACCCTGTGAGGCCAATATGGTTCTCAAAAGATCAAATGGGTATGATCCGACAGTTGCTGCGCATCCAGCTACTCCCCCACTGAAATAAGAGAGGTAAGAACTCAAATGGATATGACTTTCTGCATTACCAAAGGAATACAATCCCATAAACATAAGACTAAGTCAACAAACAGAAAATGGCAGTAAAATTGAAGAAAGAAGTTTTAAAAGGGGAAAATATATGAAGACAGTTTACATTAACAACAACCGTACCCAAGCAAAATGAATAAAGCCACCTACAGATTCTTTTAAAAGTTCTCACTGGATACCAGGGTAGTTGCTTTATTTTTAATTAGAAGCAACTGCAAATGTGATAGTCGGTTTCTAAGCCATATAAAAAGCACAGACATACACCATGACGAATTTCAGGTACAGCTTCAACAATTACGGAGGTGAGTGACTCCTTATTTCATGCCTTTGTATAAAGAGCCAGCAAATCATATTTAATTATTTCAACCATCAAAGTCCCATTTATTAATACCAAAAAACTAGAACCTCTTTTCTGTGGTAGCACATAATTCATACACTCCCTCTGTTTTGCAATATGTGTCATTTCTTGAGATGCTTTATTTTTTTTAAGTGTCATTTTCAACTTCCGATGCACTAATGATGGATGTTTTTCCTAGTTTTCCCCTAGTAAAAGACAAAAAAAGGAATAAAGAGTCATGCTTTATTTTGTAATACCCTAATTTAGGTAAGGGCGTATTAGTATTTATATAGTGTTATTTAATGTTGTTTTGGTAGTGATGAACATGTCAAAAATGACACCTATTACGGAGGGAGTAATATATAAGGATCTGCAAATGCATAATAGTACCTGATTTTGAGGAACCAGATGCAAAACTTTTCAATTTGTGAAGCACTGTAAATTGTATAGCAGTATATGGCATAACCATGAGCAAAGCTGGAACATTTCCTCGCCAAAAACCCTAAATAAACAACATGTTGGATGAAAGCAGAATGTGCTACAATGCATATAAACAACCAACTACAAAACTATCTAAAACAAACAGTATAGCATAAGGATGTTGCATGCCATAAACAGAAGGAGCTCACATACCAGCAAACCTTCCTCTCTGAATATATCCTTGGTTGCTTGAAAAATTCCCGTGTACTTTGATGGCTGCGACATAGTTCCACGAACTAAAGCCCATGATGAAGTGGGCTCCAGTTGAACCTGCCAAAAATGTCGCAATATCATACCATTCACCATATGTTTAGGTAAGTGAGCCATGAATTGCTTTCCATTTCAAGCTTATGGAAGACAATGGAACACAAATGAAACAGAAGATCAAACACTGGCATACACTTGTTCAAGGATACAAAAACTGTAAAAGAAAACAAGCAACACAACAATACAACACAACATTACCCCAATGCCTAACAAGGCTCCCGCGCAAGCGGGGTCTGGGGTCCCAGCCTTACCCCTGAGCTAGCAGAGAGGCTGTTTCCAATTGAAACAGAAGTGGAGATGCAACAGCTATCCGTGACTTCACAATAAAAGAAGTTCGGATAGTTTAATGAGTCATTTTGCTTTAGTCCATTATAATCCAAAGCCAAAGAATGGATAATCTTTGGCCCATCGAAACAAAGGACGAAAACACAAGCAACACAACATCTGAAAAAAAGAGTAGAACAGTCTGGTAATGATTTTTCAGGAACACATACACAGCATAACATTAACAGAAGAACCATATAATTTAATCTTGATAAAAGCAACTAAAACCATCGGTTTAATATCTGCAGGAAAGGAAGATACCTGGAATCTAATCTTAATAACGTCGAGAGGCGAAGTAACAGTGCGCGATACAGCACCAGCAAGAGCTCCAGCAGTGGTATCAATCAACGCCCGCTGAAGCTGCCCGGGCTCTCCCATTGCCAGAAAATTCAATCCTATCCCCCTCTCTCAATCTCTGCTATGCCGATTACACGGATACCTAACCGCCCAAACCAAGCGTAAATAAGCACTAGCTAGAAACAATAACTAGGGTTTCGAATAATCTCAATTGGAGAATTCAAGTTCCGGCAGAGGAGCTTGCCGGAAAAGAGAGCAAGAAAGAAAGAAAATACAGGGGGCGGCTTCCATCTGTGAGCAAACACGTCGACTTGCTCCCGCCGGAAAAATGTACGGAACGGCGGAGCTCTACGTTCCGGGAATTGAATTCGAAGAACAGGGGAAGAAAGGTAAGAGAAATCAATTTATAAAGGGCATAGGCTCGAGGCCGTAGGCTCCTCAACTTACTGAAAAAACCTTTTGCCCATTCCACTATCAAAAGGTTTTATTATACATAAATTCTTAATTTTCATATAAAAACATATGCTCAAAATTCTTATTTTAATTTATCTTTTCAGAATTTGAGTTCTTAAAATTATATGTTTCATTTTCGTATTATAAATATTAACTCTCTAATTATTTGAAGACGGTTGCTACAAAAAATCAAGTTCAAGAGGATAGTAGAACCTTTTAAAAACTGGAAAAGACAAAAGGTTTTTCTTGTCAAATTCAAGAAATCTCCTCTATACATTTAGCTATTTATAAATAAACACTGGTAAATAAAATATTTTTTCACTTATTATCAATTAAAATTTTGAATAAATGAAACACAACTATAATCCATTTAAATTAACATTTTCACATATGAGCAAGCGTAATATTTAAAAAGCCAAACACATTAAAAAGGTTTGAAGGTGGCGTAAAAAGTCAGTTTTCACTCCAAGTTTCGATATTTGACACATTATTTTTTTAAGTTGGCAAAACTGTGTAGCATATCTCCTCCGAACAAATTTGTCTAGTCTTACATTGGAGAATGAGTTACGCTCGCAATTACATGGCCTTTTTAAGAAAATTCATACTAATCATGGGACACGTGGCCGAGACACAAAAGTTTTGTTTAAGTCCATAAAAACTTTCATTTAAGTTCAATTTTTATATATACTTTTAATTTTATCCCTTCAAAATATATCAATTAATACAAATCTTATATATCATTTTAACATTACCCCTCAATAATTACAACAATCAATACAATCTTTACATACTCTTTCAGTTTCACCCTCCAAAATATATATTAATACAATTTTTACAGAACTTTTATTTGAGCAATTATGAAATCCAGCCACTCAAATTGACCACCGTTGACAACCAACTCGGCAATCGAAATTTAGTAGTCGGAATTTTCTTCGATGGTTAGAGTTCATCAAAACTTGTATACGATAGTTGCTGCTATTCAATGAGATTGATTATTATTTATGGCAACAAAATGAATTTCATATTTTCTTTTCATTATAATTACTTCTGTTCGAATGTTTTTATTTGAAATATAATCATGATTGACATTTTCCACTCTTCCTTGAAAATTTACTCTCTCTTTGAATATTATTATTCAAAAAAATATTACCTTATGGGTACATGTGTTATGTAACTTTATAACCTTTTAATTGACGTAATCAATAATTTGATATTTAAACAAAAAGTCATTATAGATTCAAAGGCACGTCTAAAGGTTGTCCTGTAATCGATAGTGACCTTACAATGTGGTTATGGCATAATAATTAATTAACTAACATTAAATATCCACCACAACTTCACTAATTTCAATTTGAACTTTGGTTTTATTCTCTTCAATTTTGGAAACCTAAATTGAATTTAACTTAACTAAATTGAATTGAACTGAACTTAATAGATTTGAATTGAACTGAATTTATTTTACCTACATTACCTTTTTGTTGGACCAGTCTCGCTGATGCCCGAAGCCCGCTGACGTTCCAGCTCGCTAAAGGGTCAGAGTTATGCTCTGGCTTAACGTTGCTCAGCGAATGAAATCTTACAGTCAAGCAAGTGGAGAAGTTCGCTGATGGAACTCGATGCTGACGAATTAAGAGCGTCAATCGAGGAAGCCTTGGTCAACCCAAAAAGTTAGTTTGTCTCATTGACAGCTACTTTACTCCGACAAAAAGGCACTTCTAACAGAGTATTGCGAAAATCAGGAAAATGACAAAAGCACGCATCTGACAGCGCCGCACACAGTATCTGCAACGAGGAAAACCTGCCAGAGATTTCGCAGAACCAAT
>CAOJBJ011032141.1:0-10044 GCA_948291685.1 Euphorbia celastroides | reverse complement strand
CCAAAGAGTTTAACTTGTCATTTCATTGTTGTATGAAGTGGTAGTAATATTTGAAAACAACTTGATAAATAGAAAAACCTTAAATAAAATAACTTTTGAACACTTTACTTTCATGTCTTGTGAATACTTATAGAATGTTTTATCCTATAGTCTTTTCTTTTGAGCTTGCAGTATATTAATGATTGCATTACATTAAATGTTTCAATTAAATTAACAAAAAGCGGAATGATTTTTTTTCATTCATTGGAAAAAAAATCGGTCTTCTTAATGGTGTGACTAAAGAAAGGTACGTAGTAGGTTTACATAAAGTTCTTTATCATAAAATAAATTCATATATTCTATGCACAATTGCATTTAGAACATTAAATAATCAACCGACTAATAAATTTTAAGAGTAATTAACTTAAATGACTACAAATATATAATCTAATTAAGCCAATCAAGCCCGAAGAAATGAAATGGCCCTCTAATTATTTTATCCACCACTTATGCTAACCATATTGAACTATAAAAAACCAAAGATTTTGGTCGGTTGACTATTATAATAAAAAAAATTCAAATCATGGCCACTCTAATTTTGCTCTAAATTTTATGTGTATTTGTATATTAAAAGTAAAAAAAATCCAATGTATATCTCAATTTAGTATTGACTGTAGTTAATCAAATGAAAGTCCATTAAAAAATTAATCGTCAAAGTGTTTTAAGAAAATGGCACAATTAAAACACTTCATGTTACGTACCAAAATTATGTAGAAATGCTATAAATTATTAGTACTTAGATGAATATCCGATATACAAAACTTTTGAAATATCTAAAGTTAATGAAATTATTGATATTGAAGACACAACATCTCTGTTTTGCAAGGAGTAGAGTATAGAAATCTTGTAAGTAATAAAATTAAGAATATTGCTTATATTTCGTAAAAACAATTACAATTTGAAATTGAACTACCGAAACTATCAACTTGTAAACAAATTTATTTATTTTATCTCTTTTGGAGTTTTGTGCAGAAAACAATCTTAAATTAATCAATTCAATAAAATGGACCTCAATATACCCCCCCAACCCAACTTCCAAATAATATTCCAAGGGAAAAATAATGCACAAATTTATAAGATTGACTTTGACTTGATAAAAGCTTCACTTATCTAATTCAATTGACCTTTAGGAGAAAATTTTAGGGAAAAAACGCGTATTTTGTAATACAAGGCAAGATTGAGGAAAAGAGAAAAAAGGAAGTGGGCTCCACTCCGGCAAATCAAGTCTCCCGATTCCCAACGCAACCACCGTAAACTCCGCTTCCTCCGCCCCTCGCACGTGCCACCACCGCCGGCGTCCATTACTCTTTCTGAGTACGTGCGTGCGTCAACAAATTAGCAGCTTCCCTCTATTTCTTCCTTCCCTACAGCATCCGATAATTGTATCTCCCCATTTCCTTACTCATTTCTGTTCACAAAATCTTTCATCATGTCGGTGAGTCTTTCTCTTTCTCGTCAATTACTCAGATTAATTGTTTATGCCGAGTAATTAATTGATAATCGATTGAGCACGTATAGTCTCAGACTTTTTCAGTAGCCGTAGATCTGTTCGCGAGGAATAGGCTCCATCTCATGAATCTTATGATTATGCTTAATCTTGCTTGATGATTCTTAGTTCACTTATTCGTTAACTGTCAGTAATGGTGGATTTTCTGTTAGTTTTGCTGTCGTTTAAAGTAAGTCTTTCAGTCGAAACTAATCAGCTCTGAGCAGTCGATGTCTAAATTTGCACAAGGACTCAAGATTGCAAAACTTTGTCTAAGGGTACTTAATACTTTGTAAATGAAGTTTTTGGGCATTTTGGATTGTAGTTCCTTCTCTCCTAGTTTATCTGAATATTTTGTGTATGCATGGACTACTGGTGATGACTAGATCGTTAAATTGTGAATCTCCACTTGAATGTCTTATGAATTTAAGTTTAGAATGGGAAAGTGAAACGAGCTATATTCAGCTGCTATAATAGTTACAATGCTTATTTAAGATCTGGAAAATCAGTTGCAGACGATTTATGCCCACTGCTGTAGAGAAAGAAAGTCATGGTAACAGAGGTTTAAATAGTCAGCCTGCAGTCCGACTCCAATTCATACTATTGCAATTCATGGCGGTGGTGGGGTAGGGTTTTAAATGTCTGGTTGTTCGGAAACTATTATTATGCCATTCAAATAGATACATATGATATAATATTGTCGCTAGTGTGTGTGTGTGTGCGTGGGTCCTTTGCGCATGAATTTGGCTATATGCTGCTATGAAAACACTTCTGTGGAGTTTGTTGTTGATTTATATTGTATTGATGTTGTAGTAAAACAGTTAATAATATAGGAAGCGTGGTTACAGTTTGAAATATTGACAGATGAAGCAAACACATGCAGGTTCGAACTGTCAAAATTACCAATGTTTCTTTAGGAGCAACTGAGCGAGATCTGAAGGAGTTTTTTTCATTTTCTGGTGATATTGAATATGTTGAAGCTCAGAGGTATTTCTCCAAATTGTTGTTCCGATATCTTATCTGTGTGTGTGTGTGTGTGTGTGTGTTTTCTGTTGAGTTTGTTAACCCTTGTTCCCCCTGCTTTTGCCCACTTTTTGTTGTTTAATACCATTCATATGTTGTGCTATTGCAGTCATAATGAGGTATCTCAAATTGCATATGTTACTTTCAAGGATTCACAGGGTGCAGAAACTGCTGTTCTTCTTTCGGTAATTAACCTCCACATTCTATACTCAGTATGATATTTTCTTGCAACCATATTGGAGATTGAAATAATCCTCATGTCATGTTAGGAAATAATCCTCATGTTAGGAAATTAACTTACAATTTATGCATACTTGGAAGGATATAATTTGTCTCGCACTGCTCTATGCATATTTTATGTATGCAATTTTGAGAACACCTTGGACAAAACACATTTGTTCAAAGGATTTAGAATTCCCTGAACGATATTTAGGTGGATTCTTTACACCAGTCTTTCTAAATAGGCATAGTTTTCTCTTATCAGAGGGCCTTGGATGTCTTGTGTACTCAAAAGTGATAGAAGTTGTTGAGCACTTGGTTTGGCAAGATAGGCTAGGTATGGAAGCATCTTTCAAAATTTCTGACCTTGCGTCTCAGGCATGAGGGACACTCAACTCAATTGATAGTTTTTTCAAAGAGCTGACGTTGCTAGGTAACAGCTAAGCTACTGAACACCTGTTTTGATGCTTATGAGGGATTATAATCTGACTGTAGTTCTATATAGCTTACCTTTAACTTCTAAGCCCAGTGCACAGAACTAAAGCATACACATTGAGACCTTCATGATATAATTCATTTTGTAAAACTCCTAATAATCTATTTGATCCAAACTCCAAAGCTCATACCTATTTAGAGGAATGGAGTTTTCATGTATAAAATGTCAATCTGAGAACTCAATCAGTGTTGTAGGAGACAGTTGATGAATGATTCTTCTCTCTGATAGTTGCTGTCTTTGTAATTCTTCCTCTGGCTTATCCTTATACATGCGATGTGTAGAACTGTAGATAAATCAGTTTGAAGATAAACTAGATATAAGAGCGCTAATATTATCTAGTTTATTTTCAGCCTATTAGTTGCTGGATGATATAGTAAGACGACGGATAATGTTCTTTATTTTTTTTCTACTAGAATTCTGTTCTATTAATATTTAGAACATTTTTCATTTTTCATATGAAGGTTAAGGTTGTGTTCGCACGTCTTACTTTTGAGAGTTCTTACTTCTTACACCCTTTTGATTTTTTTATGAAATTTTGAATTCTTTTGAGGATTAGAATTATTAGGGGTCATGGGATACAGGCTTATGGTGCTTGCCTAACAGACGGGGGACAAGAGAAAACTATATATAGCACAAGAAAATAGACTTACATAATGTGATACTAAGATGTATCATGTGTGGAGTTAGTATTATGTATCTAAAACTGAAGGAGAACTATATAAACGTTTCAGGTTCAAAAAGATACTCATGGCTTGGATACTCCAATATAGAAAGCAATCCTAAAAATAACAGTTCATAATCATCAAGCTCAAACATAATTTTCTTCATCATCCTCATAGAATTCAAATTGACCCTTTCAATGTTTTTTTCTTCAAAATCATTGTCTTCTTTTCCTGTAAGATCTAGAGGATTATGGGCTCTTACATGAGAAGATCCTGTTCATTTCTATTGTATACTTTGGCGTTTATAACGGTTTATTTTGTCAAATATATCACATTTTCACCTTTATTTCATCAACTTTTCTCAAGCAAAATGAGGGGTTTTTTCATATCAATCTTCAGTACTCGATTACGTCTCTTATACACCTTATCCTCTAAGTGCCATTCATCCAGCTTGAATTCTTTTTCTTCTTTTTTTGTTTGTTTATGTGTATGTGAGAGATTGCGTGTACTGTGTATTATACATAATAAATGTAACAAATCACATGCTCATATACACAAAGCAGATTGCTCTACTAGAGAGGACTCATGCATTCGTAGCAGCTTTTGCAAATATGGAGTTAAATTTATCTAAAAGAAAATTATTAAATCGATTACTTTAGAGACCATGAGTTTATTAAGTATGTGAAACATATAAGCCAAGTTGAGAAATATTGTATTATTAAGTAAATAATCAAGCATTTGTTCGTATCACCTACGTGAAGAGATTATAAAACTCAACATGATCGTGTCTTTCAGCTACAGATATTCTGCTGTCCCATATAAACCTTGTTATAAAGTAAGATGCTGTTTATCATGCCCAGTTAGCATGATTTGTGATCAAACTTTTTTGAAGGTCTACAATAAACTCTTCATTTGAGGCAAAATCGGATTTTTATATGCAAGTATCCTCCCTTATGCAACGGTCAATCAGATCGACTTCCCTTTTTCTCCAATGATTCTGATGACTTGCTTGTATATGTCTCTTTTGAGATGAAAACTTCGTAAAAGCTTCTTTCCTGATCTTCATTCTTATCTTTAGGCATGTATCTCATACATGACTTACTGGTCTTGTCTTTGACCATCTTTAGCACATGAACCCAGGGACCAATTGTCCACTAAAGTAAAGTTAGGTTTATATTTGTTGTCACTTCATGGCAGAAACTGGTCTTTTATGATGTACCTCCTAGTCAAGTTTTAAGTTCTGACATAGTTACTCTAAACAAAAATGCAGTTTTTTTAGCATGTTTAACTAGTACATTCCTAAGAGTTGTTTTTTCTTATTGGAATGAAAATACAAAAGAACACCTGTACTCTATTCTTTTGCATTCCCTCAAAATCTCATTTATCAAGCTCTCTATACTGCAAAGACTTGTTTGGACTTCCGAATACACATCATACACCACTTGCTCAATGAGATTCCTTGATTGTATTACTGAACACCTCCCCAACATCTTATTAGTCCATATCAACATTGCTTACCTTTTCCAATTCCATTATTATTAATTTATGAGCTTGTGACCAAGTTATCATGTTTCATCGTTTCAGGGAGCAACTATAGTAGATATGTCAGTTACCATAACCTTGGATCCAGATTATCAGTTGCCACCTGAAGCATTAGCACTCTCTGTAAGAATTTGGAATCAGACTTGTGCCGCTTTGCCAAAAATGTGAAGTTGCTAACATTATATTCTCCAACTCTGCAGGCTAAAGAAGATACAAACCGAGCCGGTGCCGACTCTGCCTTAAGAAAGGCAGAGGATGTAGTTAGTAGCATGCTTGCAAAGGGCTTTATCTTAGGGAAAGATGCAGTCAACAAAGGCAAGACATTTGATGAAAAGCACCAGTTAACTTCAACGGCCTCAGCTAAAGTCGCTTCTTTTGACAAAAAAATAGGGCTCACCGATAAGATTACTGCAGGCACAACTATTGTGGGAGACAAAGTCAGAGAAGTGGACCAAAAATTTCAGGTTTCAGAAAAAACCAAGTCGGCCCTTGCAGCTGCAGAGCAAACAGTGAGCAGTGCAGGGAGCGCTATAATGAAGAACCGTTATGTGCTGACCGGGGCAACATGGGCAACTGGGGCTTTCAACAGGGTTGCAAAGGCAGCTGGAGAAGTTGGGCAGAAGGCGAAAGAGAAGGCAGGAATGGCAGAAGATGAGCAAAAGAGGAAAATGGTGGATGACTTTGCTCAAGTTCACTTGGCTGAATAACCAAAGGAATCTGATTGGAGTGACGGTACACCTAAAAAGCCTCCACCGGCCCAAGGTTTGATCCTTTGATTCGGTTGTGTGTTGTTTATTTGGAAATGGAACGTAGTTAGGAATTATGATATCTTGATTCCTTGCTGGCGTGTGATGAGGGATGATTGCCTATGTTTTTAGTTAGATGTGATTGCGGTTCGTGTCCATACTATAGATATCTGGATCGTTATGTGGTCTTTTATTGATACTGTATATGGGTTGCATGATCGTTAACTTTTGTGCTCATTACTATTTTTTTATTGAATTTCTTTTAGTTCAATATTGATTTGGTTTCAAGTTTGACCAGAAAACGGACGTGCATTTGATTGAGTCAATTATATACAACAATAAGTGACCTAGTTATACAACAATATCTATGATTAAATAGTTTGATTGGAAGCTAGTTTTATCTTTGATAAATATGAGTTATTTTTTCTGCCTGCAACTTTTACGTAATTTATGAAAACAGCACTATAAAATTGTTTTCAAATAGAACATAACGGGGTGGAAAAGTGTCTTATGTCACTTGTGCCAAGTTGGGAGAAAATTGACACATCGTTTATTATAGGCTATTGGTGGAAATTATGGATTTGGCCTCGGACATAGATATAAGTGCATTTGCAGTTCAGAATAAACAGGAATTATAGACATAATTTAAACTGCAGTTTTATAATAACATGATTATCAACAAAATGGGTACAAGATTACAGAAAAGCAACCAAAAAAAGAAAAAATACAGCATGCCTTATATGAAGTGTTTTCCACTGTATCAGCTGATGGATCCCATCCAGGGGGCTTGATATTTGGCCAGTCACCTCGGCACCCTAGCCTTATATACAGGCTCTTCTTACCTTCACAGCGAACCACAACAGATCAATACATATTGAATATCGTATAGACATTTCAAATTTTCTTTGTTGATCATATAGCGAAAATTCTAGACTAGAGCTATGATGAAGAGAAGAAACATACTGGGGAGTTTCTTGTGGGACATAATTAACTGTTTAAGGGCACTAAGAGAAGCCTGAGCTACACTTTTGGCATAATCAGCATCCCAGCCCTGGACCTTCACTACCACATCTGCATTTGAATAAGCCAGGCTACCCTCTTCAATATGCCTTCTGGCCTCCTCTTTTGCCAAGTCTTCAGCTGCCCACATATATAAAACGGTCACATTTTGACAAGGAACAACAGATTAAGCATTTTTGAGATTCGACTTTCACCGATTCTAACTGGTAAAGAAATCTGTTTCCTTCTAAATGAACTTGAACAATATATAAATTTGGAATCATTCAGTTCTGAATCTATCACTCTTCTTCATATAAATGCTATGCTTATTTCTGTAATAACTCACCATCTTAGGCATATAATCAGATAACAGACACAACTACTATCACGGTGGATCCAAGAATGTGAATGTTCAGGTCTGGAAAATGACGTTAATGTAAATACGCCAACAATCCCTGGATTGTTAACAAAACATAATATAATTGCCTCAACTTTTCATATTCTTTCCAAGAATTCAAAAAATAGTTCAAACCGCAGCATCTTCTATAATGTGAATATCTTTTGCAAATTGCAGATGTCATTAACTGCACTTGTTGGGAGCACCCGTATTTAAATGCATTCTAAACTACCAAGTTAATTGGCTTCCCTTGCCAATCCAAACTCTTCCAACATAGATGGAAACAAGAACATTACCAGTCCAACTGCAAAAAATTCATAAACAAATTACCAGGAGTGCTTCCAGAGGTTAATTACAAGTTACCTGTGGCTGTCGTCTGTGATAGCCAGACAGTAAATCCTGTATAAAGGTGCCGCCATTTATTAGACCTTCTAGCTGCTCCTTGTGGCCCTCCTAAAGTTGAAATAACAGCACGAACATGACTGTAGGACCCATGGAAAAGGTAACATAATGGATGTTATCTAGAGTTCCCTTCGCAAATCAAAATCAACATTTGGAAGCTAATTTGCATTGACTGTGATCCAGGATCTGTTCGAGTTTTATATGGTTTTTCTACCATTTGCAAGGTTTTACCCACAAAGAACAATATTGCTAAAAGAACATGAAGCCATGTACATACCTGCTCAAGCTTTCTAATATAGCACTTTCTCCCTCAGCCACAAAGTCATATCCCTTTTCTGCAGCCCCTGAAATTTATTACAAGCGTTAATGCACTGCCATAAGGGTAATGATAAGACATCATCTAAGTAATTTACTGTATTCTGGAGGAATAAAAATATTCAGTTTGAACTTTTTTAGAAAAGAGATATATGAACGGGGAACTGATATTAAGAATAAACTGTATACTTAACAAAAAAAGAAAAGAAAGAATTAACCGTATAAGATTTGGAAAACCTCGAGGGAGTATATGCTGTTTTTCATCATAATAGCTAAAGTAAACGATTTCTTAAATAGTGAAAATTATTTGGCTAGACTCAAACAAGACTTTCATTGCCCCTTTCAATTCAAACATAGATCTTCACGGGAACAAACTTTAACTGTGGTAACTGGACGCGTATACTGAAGTTTTCAGTTTACAATCCTAAAGCCTCTTTTAAATACTATCTAGTTCAGATGCCTTTGATTGAACTCACATGAATCAACTGTTTGCTTGGCAACCGTTTCCAGCAACTCCTTGGTGTGAAGAGGAGTATACCTGAGAATTCATCCAGTAAACCCTTAAAGCTGGAAATTGACAAATTTCACAAACTTTACTATTCTGGCCTAATATCACAATTACTGAAAGATTTTAGACCATATTATTAGTTACATGACCAAGATACAGACTCTAACATATGATGATTAAACAAAAGCACAAAAATAATATAATAAATTAGGAACTTGAACTTCTATGAGGTGCGTTTAAATTAGGAAAATTTAAACAATGCATAATGAGTGCAGAACCTTGAGCTGCCACTTACTAGAATAGCATCAGTTAAAATGTTCAATGATGTAAAAAGCAATTGAGTGTGCAAGAAAACAAGGAAGAACAAACCAAATCTATAAGCCATGAAAGGAAAAGAATAATGAGAATCAAGCAACTAGGAACCGAGGGAAGAAAAATTAATACCACAGTCCAACAGCAAGTTCTCGAGCAACTATTTGGTTAATTTCAGTTGAATCACCAACAATTTAAATTGATGTTCCTTTCAGCAGCTGCATTGCTCCTGCTGTCAAGGATTCCCATGTCTCCATAATATCAGGCCATTTCAATTCAGGATCCTGCTTCTTCAAATTAATAACAAGCTCATCTTCATCTATGTACCTATTTCACAATTCAAACTATGCATCACAGACTAGTAAAAACCAGAAAACTGGAGAAAAGATTACACAGAACCATAATTACAAACCATATAGTTTCAGCAGGCTTGATTTTGTCAAACAGACGGTTAGTTTCAATGAGAGTGGTGAAAGATCCTGAAGCTTGTAATCTAACAATTAAGGATGTGCCATCTGCATCCACAAATACATCCTTCGAACTCTGGTATTCATGGCTTCCTAAAGGTAGCTTCAATTCCACCTCTGTAGACCCATCAGAAAACTGCATCAAATTTGACAATTCAAATTACAAAAAAGAGAAGGAAACATAAACTGCATAAAAAAGAGTGTTCCGTGCCTCCAATTGAATTGAAGATTTATAGGTACCTCATAGCGGATGTTGGAGGATTCGGTGGAAATGCTTTTGCAGTAGATAGGAGTGAATCTGCTGGAAGTGGTGGGATTGTAGGCTGGAAACTGAGAGGGGGAAACTTGGTTTGGGGATTGAAAGAAAGGCATTTTGCTGAAATGATTGGCTTGCTTTGATAGGATTTTCAGAGAAGGAGAAGAAGCTGCCC
>CAOJBJ011031057.1:0-16595 GCA_948291685.1 Euphorbia celastroides | reverse complement strand
TCTTTCTTGGAGACCACAATTTCTGCAAATTCTGAATTCTTGAGGCTTTGACCTTGAGTTGTTGAATTTTGATTGGAGTAGCATTTTCCAAGGTCCCTTTTTGCCGGAATTAGGTATTGCGCGTTTTCTGGGTGTCAGGTGCGCCATTCCGTGTTTGCTTCGCGCCTCCTATCTTTTTCAGAATGCATTAAATGCGCGCTTGTCTTTTCCTCAGACCGTATTAAATGTGTTGTCCTTTTTGTCGGACTAAGACAGCTGGACATAAGACAAACTAACTTTTTGTGTCAGCGTTTATGTCTTTATCAGCGCGATTATCCATCAGTGAACTTCTCCAATCTTTGCTTCATCGCGTGACTTCTTTCGCTGAGAGTTCCTTTAAGCTAGAGCAAAACGACTTTCAGCGAGGCTTTAGGCATCAGCAAGACTGGTCCATCCCAACTCAAAAAGGTCGTCACAAAAATAATTACTTGTGATAATAAATTTTATCGCAAAAAATTATAAATGTTGTCACAATGTATATAGATGACAAGAATTACTATCACAAAGATATCTTAGCTAATATCTTAGTAATAGATACTATTTTCAAATGTGTTGTCACAAAAATAACAACAATCTTTGATACATCAATTGTTTTCAACATGAACTCCACTTGTTACAAATAGAGCGAGTTGTCTCCTATTATATGACAAATTCTACTTAAACCGCATGACAACAGTTCTTAGTCCTCACAAAAATACTAATTGTTAATGAACATCATGTGACAGCATTTTACGTTAAGTATTGTGACAAATTTGGATTGAAGGGAATTCAAATTAAAAGAAATTGAAATAAAAATTACCAAACTGCAATATTAACTAAAAAAAATTGTAATTAAATGAAAAAAAAATGAACGGCACTAAATCTTCAAGTGTAGTACTACTCAACCTTAAAATAAAAAGCATATATACTTATAAGTAAAGCAAAAGATGGTACATTGAATCTACAGCTCCTCTATATTGCCAAAAAAGGTTATCTAACTAAAAGAATGGCAATTTAGAATTACACACAGTGTATGACAATTATATTGAGGAAAAGGGTAGTAAAATACTGAACACAAACATGGTTGTATAGAATTAAACAAATAAAATTAGAGTCACCAAAACAATTCAGAAAACCGTAAATCATGGTAGTTAAACGATAATGGAGAAGAGGCGAAATGGTGCACACGTAAATGAAAAAAAAAAAAAAAGAAGAGAAGCATAAAATAAGAATGGGAAACATTGAAAATTTGTTTTAGGATAAACTCTGATAGGTCGAAGTAATAAAGAAACAAAGATAGAACGAATCAAATCTACATAAACAAAAGGGAAGAAGTAAATCATAGAAGTAATATAGTTTGGCAATGTCAAGGAAATAATATCCCAACTTGGAAAATTTTCGACTTCTCAAGCCAAAGTCAAAGCTCCAATAAAAAGACAGGATTAGAAACTATTAAATGGATTCAGTGATTTACAGGAAAAAAGAACACATTTTAATTTTCTAGATCACAATATAACATGTTGAGTTCTCCACAAGAAATAGCATTGCGTAAAGAGAAACTACTGTAAAGTAAGACGTAATTATCAATTGCATTTTCATGATTTGTAAAAAGAATTGAACGGTTGTTTCTCTTCTCCCTTGTGTTCTTCTTTATATATCTATCTATTTTTTCCGTATCATTTGGAATCAAAGCGAATTCCAGCTACCCGTGTGCTTTTGTAGGAATAGCAGAGTTGGATTTAGAAATATAGGGGTGTATTTTCCAATTAATGCTAACTTGAATCATTATATTAGTTAAGCGACTAGGTTTTATATATCTATATGATATGTTAGAGTTCATTTATGTTTATATTAATAAATATAAAGTTGGGGTGATTTTAAGTATGCATAACCTTGAAAATCCATGGCATGTCAAGCCCGTCTTTTTTGGGTTGGGTAGGACATTAATATAAGTTTAGACTGACCTAAGCCCGTGAAAAACCCAATGCTTTGATGGTTGAACTTGGATTTTATCTAAAAACCCAAACCAAACCTGTCTAAGCTAAATATGTAGAATTATGTATAATATATTAAATAAAAGTTAACAAATTTAAATATTATTCCATAATAAATAAATTTTCTAGTTAAACTTAATATAACTCAATTTATTATTTTGATATAACAATATAATAGTAGATTGATAAATATAATCTAATATATTGGGCAAACAAATATCCCACATGGATTGTTGAGAGGAGATTGTGTAGCATATAAGCATGGATCACTATCTTCAATGGTATGAGGTTTTTTGGGGAAGCCCAAGAGCAAATCTATGAGGGCTTTTAGCCCAAAGTGGAAAATATCATACCATGTGTGTGGGATTCTTGGTGTCCATCGCTTCCGTCAGGCACTACATTTGGTATCAGAGCCGGAATCCGACATCGCCATGTGGATGAATTCCCCCGAGTCGAACAGTTTGATCAAGATCCGCGTACTCTACTGGTGCTCTATGTAAGGCGTGCCTCCATAGCATTAGAGAACGTGTTGACTAGGGAGGTGATTTAAAGTGGATTGTTGATCGGTCGAGGGGAGGCTCAATGAATATTTGTTCGAGTGGAGGAATGTTGGGCAAACAAATATCTCACATGGATTGTTGAGATGAGATTGTGTAACATATAAGCATGGACCACTATCCTTAATGGTATGAGACCTTTTTGGGAAGCCCAAGAGCAAATTCATGAGGGCTTTTAGCCCAAAGTGGACAATATCATACCATGTGTGGGGATTCGTGGTGTCTATCACTTCCACCGGGCGCTACGTAATAATTAGAGTGCAGCTCTTGGAATTGTGTGGCACTAACATGAGAAGGATTTTTGTGATACTTCAACCTTTAGAAGGTTTGCTGTCCATTGCTAGGATTTCTCTTTACTTTAGTTTTTCTAGTTTTTTTTTTTTTTTGCTTTTATTGCTCTATTAGTCTCATAAGTCACAAAAGTCTTTTATAGTTTTTGTGTTAAGAAATCATAGATATATATACCTTTAAATATATTTACATTATAAACTTTTTATTTAAAATTATTAAAAAGTTAAAATTTTTAATGGATGACTAGGTTGGGTTTGAGATTAAAAAGTTAAAATTCTTTTCATTTGCTTTCTCTCTCCCGCCTATGATCCCAATTTCCACTGCCCCTTCTCCCCACCCGTAACCCACTGATCCGAGTCCCTTCATTCGCCTCCTCCCTGAATTCATGTTTTGGTAATGAATAGATGATTTTGATAGCATTTAAGTTGTAAATAAAGAGAAAAGAGTATCTTAATGGTGTCATGATTATAGTTGTTTTTGTTCTTCTACTTGTTACATATGGTGAACGAGCTAGAAACCGAAATCTCCGCATTAATAGCAGGGCGGATTCCATCATTGAAGAGATCGGCAGATAAGAATATTTGCCCATCTGTAATGGAAATTACATTAGTAGGAATATAAGCTGAAACGTCTCCTGATTACGTCTCTATCCAAATTCGGTTATAAATTGTTCTTTATTCAGTAAAAAGAAATAAGAATCTGCCTTATAACTCGAATGCCTGATTATGGAAAACATATTTAAGGTATGAATATTTTTAATATCATAATGACTATTTGGCTACAAATATGGATTGCGGCTGTCCAATAGGAACTTGCTATTGGTGATTGTAACTAATTGTTAATTTCAAATTTATTGTTGATAAAAAATTCCTAACTAAATTGTAAAGTAAAAGAAATATTCAATTGGATGTTACTTATTCTCACTCGTTTTTAAATAAAAGTTCCAATTTTCCGTTGCCCTTTTTGCAGGTTTTCTGAAAATTATTAATAAGCTTTGGTTGACTTTCTCCTTCCTAAATCCTAAGTGGTTTGTTCGCCAACAAAATAAAACTAAAGTCAACACGCTTGAAGTTGGTAAAACAGAATTGACTATTTATGTAGCAAATACTTTGAATCTTGAATTAAATTTTGAAAAAGAAAAACCAATATAAATAGCTCAATATTTTGTTCTCGTAACTCCAGTAAGGCGTCTAATAAATTGATGCATCTACGCTTGTAAAAAATATGAATATTGTGAGATTTCTTTTTATAGCCGCATTAGATTTACAACATGCAGCAGCTACATGAATTTAAATTAGTTGATCAAAATTATGCTTTTTTGGGCTTATTATAATTGAAAAAATGAGTAAATTTAAATTTGTTTTATGAGTGAATTTAAATTTATTTTAGGCTAATAAGTCATAAAATTCGATTTAGTCGTATAAATTTGAAAAATTTTGTTGAGTTTAGCCCATATAGATTACCGTGATCACAATTTAAGCTCTCATGCATAATTCTGAAATTCGTATGATTTAGTGTCTTTTATAAACTTAATCCTTGATAATAATTTCATGTTTAAGTTGCTTTACATAGAAGTGGTTTAAACAATTTTTTAAAGTTATTGTTCATCATTAGAAATTAAACTAATCTAATATGAAGGTGAGAGATCCTAAATTTAAAACTCGGTCTATAATTATTTAAAAATTAGAATATTTTTTGTACTTTTCTTTGAAAAGGAACATTTTACATATATACATCACTTTATCTATTATTCTAAAATTAGAGCATTTTTTGTACATTTAATTTACAGATTACAAATATTCAAAGTAGAAAGTACTTAGTTTTTGTTTTGAAATCAAATAAACCTGAATTACATTAAATCTAATCTGCTTTTATAGTTAACAGAAATGGACGAACACAGAAAAAAAAGCGAAAGGAATAAATAATAAGACATAATATTAAATATATAAACAAATATAACAGAAAAGAAAAAACAATGAAGAAGAGCGAGAGAGAGAGAAAGGAACAGCCAACAAACAACTTCAACACACAAAACTTTAGCATTCGAAGATAGGATTCAGCTGACTTTGATCGCCTTTTCAGATTCTGCATAGCCCCAATTCTCAAAGACCGATCTTTCCCTCTTTTTCGTTGATTTTCCGGCTGTTTCCCTCTTTCCAGGTACACTTTTCCCCCCCTTTTCATTGATTTGATCCGTCTAGGGTTTTTTGTCCGGCTTCTGGCTTGATTCGGCCGTAATTCGTTTCATTATGTGTCATTTCTTTATGGGTTTAAGCTTCTATTCGTTGAATCATATTAATCAAATGTAATTTCCGGGTTTCTGTTCGTGTAATTGAACAATTGAAGGTCAGAGGATGCTCAACTAATTAACAAGATTAATTGCTTTAATATGCTTCGTAGCTGTTTTATTTTGTCTTCGGTTGCTATCTCAAGTAGTTATGTAAGCTTGGGTGTATGATCTAGCCTGAAAAAATAGGATTTTGCTGTCTTTTGTTCTTCGGTTTTCGGTTTCAAACATTTGTGAGGATTTCTGAAAAGACTAGTGTTGATTGAGATGATTTTCAAGTAGTTTTTGATATGGAATTGGGATGATTGGCAAGTGAATTCACTAGTGAAACCTTCATGTTATTTTGGTGATGTTGAGGATAAATAGACAAATAGACAATTAAAGTGGCATTTATATGTGATAAGACGACCTAAGGATGCCCTATTAAGAAAGTTTGAGAAGGTAGAGGTAGACCTACAATTACTAAGAGAGGAACCATCGATCACTTGAGATTGATGATGAGATGGCCTTGATTTGAGCTTTATGGTGTGAAATGATCCATATAGCCAATTTCATCAAGTGTGGTATCAAGACTTGGTTTTTTTTTTTTTTTTGGTTGTGCATACTTTGTTGGAAGTCAAAGAAAAATTAAAATAGATATGAAATGAATACAATTTTTACATGTCAACTCTTAAAATTTGTTTGACATGTTTTATGTCTAGGTGAATATGCTGTGTATCTTACAAATATGTAAGATGCTCCACTTTTAGATAATCTGAAATTTGATTGAGAACCGGAAACGTTGCTGGAACTTGGGTCCAAATCTTATCTTTTTGAGAAATGGAGAATATATATGGGAGAAAGTGGAAAAACAAACCGAAATTGATGTAAGGTCCTATTGATGTAATCTATTTGAGATGTTAAATAGAACGGAGATGTGTGCCTCAGTTATTCGAAATCTTACAAGGAAGATAGTATAGCACGGCAAAATTGAGTTCTTGTTGATTATTTGACGTTACTCATTATTCCCATCAACTTGTGTTTCCTTGATCATGATTCATCTATCAATTACTACACTAAGATTATTCACCCACGACAAAGAAAAGAATTTGATGATGGCATGTTATACCTCTAATCAGGGGCTCATAGAAACACATATGAAAGCACTTTTTTATTTTGTCCTGAATCATAATTGAAGACCATGAGAAAAATTTGGAACAATAGTTTTTCTGTGACAAGTTGTATTGATTCTTCTTTTTCATGAATTTAGAGCATGAAATCATCTATTGCTTTCTTAACTTTTTATGTCATCTGATTTACAGGCCTGGTTTTGGGAGGGGAATTCCTGGCTGAGACCATCAAATCTGAAGAACATTTATGGATCTTTTTCACGATTGTCCGAGACTTTTTATTTTTCAACGGCCTGAAGATTATTATTGTGAAAAATCATCCAGGCATTTCAAATAATTTATTGGTGAATAAGGTACTATCCATAATCTTCTTGATTCGTAGTTATTTCCTTTGTGTTTCCTCTGTCATCTGTGAACTTCAGAACATTGTGTTTTGATGTCTTGTTTAGAAGTTTTGTTTCTATAGTTTACAGCATGGTGATATGCAGTGAGTAATTTGTCATTTTAGGTATTCTGATTCATGCATCGCAAACATTAAATTAAGAGTGTTTCTTTGAAAAAAAATTGTGTCACATTATGATATCATTATTGTAGATTCACTGGTCATGGATAGTATTGAAAGTTAGGGCATCTATAATTTGAATTTTATAATTTAGCTTGTGAGCGCTCATTCCCTACTCGTGTAAGATTAATATTCCATTACCTCTACCAATTCGGGATCCAATTAGTTATTATCTAGGATTCTATGTACTCCCCAAACAGACCCAAACTTCAAATTTACGATTTGTAATAAAAAGTAACTAGCTGGAAATAGACCTTGCGGCTTTCTGGTTTTGTGGAGAAAACCCTATGCCATGGTTCCAAATGCTACGAGAATAATCTGGTGGTTTTACAATTTGAACAAAATTAGTCTACAATCCAATATTTTCTCATGAATACTGATTTGTTCTTTCATTTTTTTGCCTATTATGTCTCAAAAAGTTTTAAATATTGATGAAAACATATTCAAACATGTGTATAAATTATTGAGAGAAGACTATTGAGGTGACATGAACATGTGATATGAAACCCTATGCTTGTCGTTGTTATTGTTGTTGTTGTGTATGAATTATTGGGTGCCCAAATATTTGGAACCATTGGTTTTTGCTAGAATATAATATCAGATTGCAAAACCACAAGATTATTATTTTCATACCATTTTGAAGCCACGCGGTTGTTTTTGTACCATTTTGAAACACAGGGTTTTGTTATGCAAACATTTGAAACCAAAAGATCTGTTTCTGTACTTCTATATCAATTGTATTATACAGTTAAGTATAGTAGCGATAAGAATATTATATAGTCGTTAAGAGATAATTCACATTATATAATCAAATTCAGCTGATAGGTACCCAAGAATTTGAATCAAGATCTCACGGTGTACAAAGTTTCCTACTTGTAGTCTTGTATTGTCCATTCCTTCATCAATGAATATCTAAACTGTAGATAAACATTAAGGAAAAACCTAAGCTCAATTTATTGTCAAGGGTAGTGTGCTTTTAGTCTCAGTTTTCAAGCAAAAGAGCCCATTAATCGAAAGAACTGTTTGATGTAGAACGCTCTTACTATCACAATTTGACTACAATTTCTTATCTATAAAGCTTGGTAAACTGACACGAGAGCTTGAACAGAATAGAAGAATAAGCAATTGACTCCTTTTTTGCTTATATTCTCCATAACATCTTAGGAAAGTTTTTGTGTCTCCATTGAAAATTAAATCATTTCCAAGTTATGAAATATAAGGAAAAGACCGCAACAACTTTAAAAAAAATTCAAATAATTAGAAATAGTAAATAAACAAAAAATGAGAAATTGAAGCTCTAGAAGTAGTATTCGCAAAAGAATGAAATATGTAGCTACATTTTTTTATGTTAGCCCATAAAATAAGGCAATAACAGTGCAAATAGTATAATGTAGAATGATCGTCAATGTTATGGTTCCAACAGGTCAATGTTATGGTTCCAACAGGTTTGCCATTATCCCTGAACATGGGTATACAATACTAATTCTAATGTCTAAATTTGGAGATAAAAAGTGTAAAATTTATTACAGATGGTGAAGCATTATACCGAGGGACTGTAACTATATCATAGATAGTGAAGTATTATGGATCGTCGGCTTGTTATGATTACCTAATACCCTTTTAGGTCTAGATGGAAAATCAAACATCCAACAACTATGAAATAGAGATACAGCCAGAGCTTGAAATGGAACCTCGAAATCTAAAAATTCTTCTACTTGGAACTTAGACTAATATGGTAGCTGTCCTATAGACTTGGAATCATGATAGAGATCAAGCAAGACAAGATGTATTTGCCAATGGAGATGGTGGCCAATGGTACTAAGAACGCTATAAACTAGTGATATTTGCAATTATTCAGTTATAATTGAATGCAGACATTTTGCATTGGCAACTTTAGTCGCTAGGGATTCATGATGTGTAAAAGTAACTTTCACCAGATGCATATAACCTTTAATTTGTCATTCGTGTGCTGTTCAGAATTTAGGTTTGAAGATCTCTGGATGTTTTCTAGTCTTTTTCTGTGTTGGTACACTTTTTTTATTTATTTCTCATGTGATGCAGGTGCAATGGAGATTTCTTTGTTGAAAGCTCTTCTCAGTAACATTTCCTCCTTTTTACATCTGCCATCCATTGAGAATTTAGGATCCGAGCTAGTTCAGAAATACTTCCATAAGGCAGAAGAGATATTGAATCTGTTAAAGCCAATACTCGATGCCCTTGTTGATTCGGATATAGCTTCCAATGAAGAGCTCTCTAAGATATTTGACGACTTGGGCCAATCTGTTGACGAATTGAGGGAGATCTTCGAAACCTGGCAACCTTTGTCAAGTAAAGTCTACTTTGTAAGTTCAAAACCTGAATTTTTCAAGTTTAAGATTTCACCCTATTATATTGCTCAATACGTTCGCGAATAATATTACTAATCTTGTCGGCGCATTTGCCCCATTGACACGTCTGAAGGAATCAATGTTGGACTTATTGGATCTTTAGCAATTCATGCTAAGGTTGATCGTTGGGGGTCTTTAGAAAGCCCATTTTATGATTGCCGCCTGAACGCCACGTGTCACCTCGTGGTTAATGTTGACTTTTGAAAGATGCCATTAACTTGATATTCATTCTCCAACCAGATGCTGACACATGGCGTTCAGGGGCAAATCAGGGCCCTTTTGCCAAGTCCGGGGGCTACGAGGAACAATCAAGAGTCTCGATGCATTTGGCCTGAAAAGAACAAATTAAATTTGCAAAAGCTGCACTATCAAGATATTCATTTCATTGTTGTTTTAATGTTGCTATTTAGGTTCTGCAAAATGATTCATTGACATCAAACATTCGGAGTTTCAGCCTCGATATTTTTCAGTTCTTAAAGTCTTCAGATCAAAGCCTCCCTGATGAGTTGAGTTCATCATCCCTTGAGGTATTTCCCCCTTATCAATTTATTCAAAATCGTATCAGCCATTCCCTTATACAATTCCTGAAACCTGAAACACTGGATTGCAGTATTGCACTCAGAAAATCAAGCAAATGGGACATGAACAAACATCATCCATTGTCAGAGAAGCAATAAAGGACCAAGCAGACTGTGTCGGTCCAAGCTCAGAAACCCTAGCAAAATTCGCTGATAGCCTAGTCTTGAGGTCAAATCAAGAGATTCTAATCGAGGCAGTGGCCCTCGAAAAGTTAAAAGAAAATGCCGAACAAGATGAAAAGACTCGGGAAGCCGAAATGTTCGATCAAATGATTTTGCTTGTAACCCGAATGCACGACCGCCTTGTCCTAATGAAACAGTCTCAGACATCTAGTCCAGTTCCAATTCCTGCTGACTTTTGCTGCCCTCTTTCACTCGAGTTGATGACCGATCCAGTAATTGTCTCCTCCGGGCAGACCTATGAGAAAGCCTTCATTAAAAACTGGATTGATTTAGGGCTCACCATGTGTCCCAAAACAAGGCAGACTCTCGCTCATACAAATCTGATCCCTAATTATACGGTAAAGGCTCTAATTGCAAATTGGTGCGAGTCGAACAATGTAAAGCTTCCCGATCCAGTCAAGTCTGTCACTTTCAATCAGCCAATGTCTCCTGAGTCTGCTCGATCTCCACTTCACCCTCGCTCTACCTCTGACGGTTCTTTGCCTGGTGGACCCGGTAATGACCCGGGTTTGGATTTGACAAGAAAGTCCCCGACAAGTTCGGAGGAAAGGTCGCGTAGCTCGGAAGAGCGGAAAACAGATTCAGCTCAGAACCACATTCGAAAAGCCTCAGCTTCGAACCCGGTTGCTATTCCGAATCAGGGCGATGCGAATGAATCTACCGATTTGTCGAACCATCTAACTTCATATAGCAGTGACAATTCCGGGGAGGTAAAAGGTGACCTGCCCGTTTCTTCTGCTGTAAATTCTTCTCTCAGAGAACCCGAGTACTCGCCCCGGTTGATGGAGGCCTGGTCCAGAAGCCAAACCCTAAGACGCCGGGGATCTGATAGGCTTGTTCCAAGAATTGTTTCTTCTCCTAATATGGAATCAAGGCCCGATCTTTCGGGTGTTGAGACCCAAGTAAGGAAGCTTGTGGAAGATTTGAAGAGCGATTCAGTGGACACTCAAAGAACCGCCACAGCTGACTTAAGGCTGCTCGCCAAGCACACCATGGATAACCGAATTGTCATTGCAAACTCAGGGGCGATTTCGATCCTAGTTAACTTGCTTCGGTCGTCTGATGCAAAGATTCAAGAAAACGCTGTTACAGCGCTTCTTAACTTATCAATTAATGATAACAACAAAGCAGCTATCGCTAATGCCGATGCAATAGAGCCGCTTATACATGTGTTAGAAACCGGGAGTTCAGAGGCTAAGGAGAATGCAGCGGCCACACTCTTTAGCCTGTCGGTGATTGAGGACAACAAAGTGAGGATCGGACGGTCAGGGGCGATTGGGCCTCTTGTGGATCTCTTGGGGAACGGTACCCCCAGGGGTAAAAAAGATGCAGCCACGGCTTTGTTTAACCTGTCCATATTTCACGAAAACAAGGCCCGGATTGTACAGGCTGGCGCGGTTAGGCACCTGGTGGAGCTGATGGACCCTGCAGCAGGAATGGTGGACAAGGCGGTTGCTGTGCTGGCGAACCTGGCTACAATTCCCGAGGGGAGGGTTGCTATTGGTCAAGAGGGCGGGATTCCGGTTCTTGTGGAGGTTGTTGAGTTGGGTTCAGCTAGAGGCAAGGAAAATGCAGCTGCAGCTCTTTTGCAGTTGTGCACAAACAGTAGTAGGTTTTGCAACACAGTGCTTCAAGAAGGCGCCGTGCCCCCCCTGGTGGCTTTGTCACAATCTGGGACCCCGAGGGCGAAAGAAAAGGTATGGTTTGAACTGTCAATTTCGGGTTTTGGTGTTTCTTTTCAGGCCAATTACAGCATTACCCCTATGCCACCTTCAACCTGTAGAAGGACCAACTTTTTTAAGAATGTACCAATTTGTCATTTCAATACCACGTGTCAACTTCTAGTTTGATGGAAAAAAGTTTGAAAAATGGCACCTTTGAAAAGTCAAACCAACCAGATTTTGACATGAGGTTGAGGGGCTAAATCTGGCCCTTTTGAAAATTGAGGTTGTTGTCTGCTTTTGTTTCCAAGTTGAGGGGGTAAAATGATGTATTTAAGCCTTTCTTTTTGTAGTTTGGTGTTTCTTTTCGGGTTAAATATATTTTTACCCCCTCAACTTAGCTCAAAATGCTGGATGTCACTCTCAACTTGTAAAAGAACCAGTTAGCCCCATCAACTTGTTAAGAATGCACCGATTTGCCCTCAATGTCACGTGTCAACTTTTAGTTGGATGGAGAAAAACCTGAATAAACGGCATATTTGAAAAGCCAAACCAACCAGATTCTGACATGTGGCATTGAGGGGTTAAGTCATTCATTTTTTCTAAGGGGGTATATCGTCCTTTTGAAAGTTGAGAATGACATCCGGCTTTTGTTACCCCATTGAGAACTAACGATGTATTTAGCCTTCATCGTTTGTTTGCAGCGATATAACTGGTTATTTGGTTGCAGGCTCAGGCTTTGCTTCAGTACTTCAGAAGCCAACGGCATGGGAATAATGCACGGGGCTGATAGATTAGCACGCTGAGCCGCTGGTTTTGATATGAATTCCATACATAGTGTGTAAATTTGTTGTTGCAAATAGTGCAATTTCATTTCTTAAACCATTCGTTGTATTTCGGTAGGATGTCTGTGCTCGATAATTAATTTCTAATTCAACTGGAATAATGATAAAAAAGGTGGATGGAGATGTTTGGTTAGGGCTTTGGGATCTGCATTTGGTGTATCAGTTGAAGTGTTATGTATGCTTTGAATTGATGGTTGAATGTGTATTAATCAAATTTTGGCTATCTTCTCGTCTCGCATACTCTCACATCGTGTTTGAGAATGTCAGTCGATGATCCCGAGTTTGCTTTAAGATTATGATTGTGTAAGTTTCGTGTGTGTAAGTAGTTCAAGTCCTTGTGGTCTTCTGCATATGCTGAGAAGTGTTTGATCTTTTACATCTGTGTATGTCTGTTATGAGGTATACTTGTTCTGCTTCGTTTAGTATAATATCTTCAAACCCGAAATCTGCATCATTCTTCTCTAATTCATTTTGAAAAAATTGACTCGAAAAAGATGCATTTTTTTATAAGCATTGCAATTTCTTGTGCGGTGGAATTCGACACTAATAGGTGCATGGGACACTAGTTAAGAAGTTGTGTACTTATGAGTTATGAATGAAGTTGAAATGGACTGAATTGTGTTTAATAACTATAGCAAACGGAAAAGGCGTTATAAGCACCGATATGAAGCTAATAACTTGTCACATCTAATAACTTGTTTGAAGATAGGAATCAAATTTAAAATATAGAAAACGTTGTATGTTGGGTTTCATCAAACTAAGGATTCCTTGCTTCTATTGCTACCTACCTATTTCAACTATATATTTTGCATCTCAATTTTCTCCATTTTGGGGAATGAATAAACATGGGGATGGCTACAAGTTTCATGGGAAAAGGTACTTTATCTTCTTTTCACCCTTACTTATCATCAATTAAACGGGTAGAGTTGTCTCTGTGTGATCAATAAATTACAAGTTTGAGCTGTAAAATCAGCAACTGACATGTGTCACAGTAAGCTGCATACGATTCTCTCATTAGGGGACGACTATTCCTCAGACCTTCCATAAGTGCGGGAAGTTTCATGCACCGGGCGACATATATGTGCCATTAGTTAGTTTTTGTTTTTCTGTTTTAGCAATAGTTTATGATTTTTTTTATGAGTGAAAATGTATGTGTAGGAGTGCCCTCAACTCAAATGGTTGGTTTTGTGATGGGAACACTTTACAAGCAATTTGTGGAGAAGGATATAAGCAACTTTGAGGAATTTCACATAGCTATTCTTGATATCTTCAAGTAAGCTCTCAATTGATTTCTTTTAAAAAAAAACTCTAAAAATTTACAAAAGGCATTTTTACAAAAAAAAAATTTAATTTTCATAACATAAAATTGCACTAGTTTACTTATTTGTTAATCATAGCTATACGAATATTTTTTTATTTAACCAACTCCACTTGATTCACCACATTCAATTCAGCCTTGCCTGGAAAACATTATGATACGCCATCAAGAAAAGAAATAGAGGTAATAACTCAACTTTATTGAAATTAAAATACAAACATTCACCAAATTTCAATTCAAATATAGTTGTGTTACTTCGTTAGAACAAAAATTAGACTGAACCGGACAGTTCGATCCTAAAAATCAGAAACCAAAAGTAGGTATAATCTTTTTAATAGAAATAAGCAAGGTAAGTGAAAAACCGAGTTTTCCTGATTTCAAATCACGAAAAACTGGAGGATTGAATAATTTTCGAGTTTATGCCTAACGTGGATTGATTCCTTTTTTTCAATGTCGTGTTAATATAATTCATTAAAATATAAATATTGACTACATTGCAGGCATGTTTTAGCACATGGTGACCGGAATCGTGACTTCTCCGGCAGCCATGGCGGCCAAGAAAGAGGCGGAGAATGTACCTTAGTTGAAGCCGGATGTTGTATTTGTTCCTACCGCTACTATATTGGCACTTATCTCTGCTAAACTCTCTAGAAGAATGTTTTTAGGAAGTTTAGCTAATTAATTCATTTGATTTCTTCAAATTTATATTAATTATTTGTGCGTAAAAATAGACATATATGCGAAAATCAATAATCTGAGTAGAGTTGGAGTTGGAATGGAACATCGTATTGTGTAACCATAAAACTTTAATAATAGGTTCATAATACAGCTATCATTTGAATCGAATAAAAACGAATGAATATGTATTAACTTAAATTTATTATAACAATACTAACTGGTGACATATTAGAGTATGGTTACTGCGCCATCCCAACTACAGGAAAGCAAATTTTTTGTATATTTCTAAATTTATTCTCAATTAAAGTCGTGTAGACAAAATAGCTTCTGTAAAAAGGGGTAAGAGAAAATTTTTTCCCTACTCTAAACATAGAGCTTAACTCCGACATTGATAGAGTGATAGAAACACTAAACAATGCCATGTGAGGATTACTTTCGTCTAGAAAAATGAAAATGGAGGAATCTTAATCATATCAACATATAAAGTTATGTGCTCTTTTGTTTATATTTGTATAGTTGAGAACAAACAAGCGACGCAAAGGATTTTATTACACCCACTACACGTTATATATTATATACATATATAAGTCTATCAACTTAATCACATAATAATTAATCCATGTGGAAGTTCTTAAGGATTGAATTGTTTAAAAAAAGGAAATTTACTCTTTAATTTCTTTTCTTTTCATCTTTTCCAACTTTAGTTTTTTTAATTCACGTGAATCCAACAAAGTTGTTGTTCTCAATATGTTTTACTATATGAAAAAAGATAAGATAAAATAAAAAAAAAAAGCATGAAGATAAACGATTTTGATTTAGCATAATGTAGCCTTGATCTAACAATAAGTATATTGGATTATTCAATTTCGGGTTTAAGTAAGAAGTAAGAACAAACATTTTTAGACAATCTCTTCTCTAATCTTTTTTCTGTATACAAAAACTCGAAATCAAAATCTCTAATTTAAGTGACTGAAGCTCTTATCACTCAAGTTAATCTTAATTACAACAATCCCTATAAATCAAAATTCTACTAAAAAATTAAAATCCTTATAAATCAATTATCATGTAAGCAAAAAGGAGATGAATTATGATTATCACAATTATTCAAGGAATTAGTCCTACATCATTTGCAAATTAAAGCTACAAAGTTAATATTCTTTCACAAAGATCCAACAAAACAATTAGTACAAGGGCTTAGAATAATTTATTGGAAAGTCAATCTTATTTTAAAAGCCATCAAAACTAGACACTTGGTTACTTTAATATATAAACAGAGGAATAACGGTCAAGTCGATCCGTTTAATTTAACCAGTGACATCAATTTGTCCAAATAAACTCTATAGTGTCAAATTGAAGACTCTTTCTTGTGAAAAAAAAAAACAACTTTTTTACAACAATGTTCAACATATATTGATGTAATTCAATCAATAGCACCGGCAAAAGGCCAGACACATTAACCATTGTTAAACACCTGACAACTATCTCTGTTGGTGTTTTTTCAAATTTGAAAAAATAAGATGTAATTTACTTGGTCTTTTCTATTTTTTAGGACTGATTTATGAATGGTTTTTAGGAGATTTTTAAAGATATTTAGATTTAGTTTGTTATATTTTAGCTCTATAAAACCAGCACAAATGCATAAAATATATATACATCCTTTTATGTCTCTTTCATAATTCCTTTAGAATTTTTTTTAATGTCTTTTTGATGTATTGCTACTGATGTGATTATATTACGATTTAACTCAAGATCCAACTGTTCTTAATCATACAAATTGCAGATAACAAAATCGCAGAAACAAAACAACACACGACGATTTTTATAGAGGTTTCCCGATGACGTTTTACGGTCATCAGACTAGTCCTCTGTCGAGCGAGCAATTTTATTAAGCAAGGGCACTCAAGACCACGGGAAAAAATGTTACAGAGTCAAGAATCCGATAGAATCCAATTTACAAGACCAACTATGCAAATCAGAACCAGCTAAGATCTATAACACCGCAATCTCAGGCAAAAACAATGAATAAAAGGCAAACACAGAACGAAAGCACCTTTACTCTTCGGAAACAGCTTAATCATCAAGGCTCAGTTCACCTTCACCGGAAACAACACCAGAAAGAACTCCTTC
>CAOJBJ011030390.1:0-12624 GCA_948291685.1 Euphorbia celastroides | reverse complement strand
TGTCCAATGGACGTATCAAATAAAGCCCAATTGCAAACCAAAAACTACCCTAAAACGGTCCGTTGACCACTGAATCAATTAAATTTTGTCTTTGACTGTTTAATAATAATTTTAGATGTTCCGTTACAATTATTTTTATTTATTTCGAAAAACAAAAAATTATGAACAGCATTGAAATTAATTAAAATTAGAAAGAATCTGCAACTCTTGCAAGCAGCAATTTATACAGTGTAGATGATAAGAAGGGAGGGGTGTTTTGTATGCAAGCGGAGAAATAGTATGGGACTCCGTCCGGAAATTTTCACCCCTTCTTTTCATTTTTATGTCGGAGTAACATATCGTTCCTCCAGAAATTTTTTTATAAAAAAAGATGATAAAAAAAATAATGCAAATGAAAGCAGCAATTTGTACAGATGTGATTAGTGCCAACAAAAATGATCAATGGGTTTGGAGATGCACTTTCAATTAAAAGAAATGTGGATAACCACACTATTCAATTTTTAATTTGCAGCTACCATTTGTGCTATTGGAGGATGTATTGTTTTTAAAAGTAGGGAGGTGGTGGCACTTCTCAATCGGTCAGATGTTTTGTTTTCTTTTCACACCTTTCGATTAACCATATATTCGAGAGCAAAATTCTTGAAAAAATTCAATTCATCTGATTTTATTTTAAATTATAAAATTGTATATTTTATATGTAACATGAATCGAATTCATTTGAAAATATTAATTGCAAACACACTAAAATAATGATTTATGAATTAAGAAAATGATCTCGGATTATATTTTGGGAGTAGGTCGCTTTAATTGTAGAAAATGATAGAGATCAAGTGACGGAAGAGGCAAATCAGAGAGGGGGGCTTGTGTTAAAGCTTGTTTTACATCTTACTTTTTTCTTTTTATGTGCGCTTATATATTAATATAAATAAAAGTTTTCAATTACTATTTTATCTTTATATTTATTAAATTTATTTTTTTAAATTCAATAATTTTATTTTTTTATTTTATTTAACTTTATTGATGATGATTCTATTTATGAAAAATTTGAATTTTATAGGAGTGAATATAGATAATATATATTTTTTTATATATTTTCTTAAGTGAATTCAAACAATCATCTGCGCACTAATTACATATGATGAAACTTTTGTATATTCTTTGTTTTCGTAAAAAAGTGTGTAATTTTGTATGTTTGGAAAGAAACCATACTTGCATTACTAGAGGTTGACGCCGATATTTCACAACATAGGTGCCACTATAGGCGATTGAAGTGTCATTCTACTTATGTTTTAACTTCTTTTAGATTTTGCTTCCTCAAAAGCTGATATTGTATCATACTGTTTAAAGTTGCAAAAATGGAGAATTTGCCCAATTCCAAATGCACAGTACTTACTAGATCATTGTCCGACTTTATAAATCTGACTGAAACACTAGTATTGGAATAAATTGCCCATGTCTGTATAAGGTGGTTATACTAATGTTCCACAACAAAATATTAGTAGTTCTCACTCTTCATATATCTCCATTTTATATAGCTTAGAACATATTCAACGGTGAAAATAAGTAAATTCCAAAATTCAAAACCTGTTAGAAGATCAAACGCAATATTTGGGTGGTATTGAGTGGAGTTTGTCCGTTTTATTCGTAATTAGAGACTACTGAACATGTACTTTTATTTTACAAGGAAAGCGCGACTACTTGGTGCCGTCTGTTTCGATGGATAAGTATATCTTTTGCATTGCCACCTTCAATCCCTAACGTTTTAGACTTGTGGCGCTCTCATTTCAGATAGGGGTTGGTCGTGACTTAGCTACCTCTTCGTGATTCTTCCGCAATCGTGCACTATGGTCTCGGCGCAATAAATATGTGTTCGAGGGTGTGTTTGATTCTGATTATGTCTTTTATAATAGTTTTACTATTATTGGTTCCTTTTCAATTGTAAGCGTAGGCGGCTAGGGCTAGCAATTTCTCACTTGTTGGTTGCTCTTGGGATTACTCTTTGAATAGACACTTTGTAATCCCCATCTCAAAGATATTTTATTTTAATTTTATTTTATTAAGGATGATGGGCTTTTTAGGTTGTGTGTAGACTGATGCTTTGATTGGTCTGCTGTCGTTTTTCGGGTCAAACTGGCGGATTAGCGTGATGAGTGTGTCTCCTCCTTTCTTTTTCCCGCTTCCCCATAATTCTTCAAAATAAAACCTATTAGAAGACTATGCAAAATAAAATGTTTGATAAGTGGAAATTTGTAGTGAATAATGGATTTGAATTGATAATGTTTAAATGAGCATTTTGATGTTTTTGTGAGAAAATGTGAAGAATCACAGACTTGGCCGTAACTTGCGCAGAGGAACCACAACCTGAATTTTTAGCAAGCTGTGGAGCAAAAATGGAGGGAAAAGAGAGGAATTTGGAGCCAAAAAATTGAGCAAGTGGGTTGAAGGGGTTGACATGATTGGCTGGCAGAAAATTAAGAGAAAGTGGGTGTACTTTTGTACTAGTTTTTTGTTAACTTTACTTGGTTCACAATTGGCCGCATAGGCTCTTTTATTTCAATCAAGTATTTTAGATATTTGGCTAGATATTTAGGGAAGTGTGGGAGAGAAAAGTATCATTCGAAAAATCAGATAAAAAACTTCATCTTCCTCTTTCTCTTTGTAATTTGGCAGCAACTTTCCCTCCTTCTCCATTAATGGAGGAGGAGAGCTTCTTAGTATATATTTTGTAATATAGTCGCAGCCTGCATCGCGACCTCACCTTTTCAGCAGATTGTCGCCCTCTTGAAGTTATTGTAATGTTTTCCTCCTCCTCTTTTATTACACTTTCAGTTAGTTTGAGTTAGCAGTCTCTTAGTTAATGCACTTAATTCCATCAAGAACAAGAGCTCATTCTTGATTAAATCTTAGCGATTAAACTGAATAAAGACGTTGCTAAGGTCGAACCTTAACTAAAGGCATGAATGACTAGATGTGAAGAACAATAGTAACTAGTGTGGAAATGATATTATTTACCAAGAAATGATGCTTAATGCGGGATTGAATAGTTGTAGAAATTGAATAAGGAACATGACTCCCTTTAATCCTATTTTAGTGAAACTGAATAAGGAAGCTAATACATGGTAAATAGTTGATTCAACTACTAAACTCGCTAAGTTGTAGATTGTGATATAGAAGGGAGGAACTCGTTACAGCAATCTGATGGAGGTTGCGGTCTTTTAATTTTGTGTGTGTGTCACGACCTAGTAATCTTTTATTGATTGTGTGCTTGAGTAAACACTCTTACATGAATTTAATTCATGCATTGCTATGGCATCAAGGACCGAAAGGCAACGTGTCATAGTGGGAATCACAAGCACACACATGTAAACTTAACCTTGAGGTTGTGGGGGTGACGTCCTAAGATCAAAACATGATAAAGTTGCATGCTAAGGGGTTTTACCTTAGATCTATGATTTATTACAAAGTTGTGTGCATATATGAGTTATGGGATCAGATCGTCTGTTTGTGGAGTAGGTTGTGACTGCTGGCTGTATATAGTGTAGTATTTTATATTTCCACATTCTTAGGTTAGGATCACTCCACAATCTATATATGAAATCTTTTTACCCAATTTATAGGAAAATCTCACTCTTTTAGCTTGCTCCATGTGGAATATGACCTTGTGCTCATCGAACTACAACCGATCCTAGTGCACTTGCTAGGATGTACATTTAGGTAGCAACAATGTTGTCAAATATTTTTCTAATAATTGATTTTCATTAATAAAATTACATTAAGTATTCAATAAATTTCGATCTGAAATGCGTTTTTTGGCTACCCCACAGTTGCAGGATCCCTCCTCAAATCTCGAATATTTTCCCCTTTATCATCTATGATGTGCCTTTTTCAATTATGTTTTGACACTAATTAACCTCTACTTTGTAAGTTAGATATATGTTTAATTAAATGTATGGTAGGTCAATCCGAACCGAACAGTAAAACCAAATAGAACTGAACCGATCCAATCCAATCCGATCCAATATTATTTGGTCCAAAGTTTGGATTGTAATTACTCATTCTCACATTTTTTTTGTAGTTTTCTACTTGAAAGCTTTGTGTGAAATTTTGACCTCATCTAATAAGGGGCAAATTTGTACGCACATGAATCTTTTAGTTTCTTATGCTGATTATAAATTGATCTCACATTTTCAAACAAAAATTATTTTCAAATGTGTATTATAAGAGATGTGAATATCCGTCTTTACAACTTATCAAATCAACGGAGTTGCTAAACAGAAAATACTAGTTTGAAGTAATATTTCGTTGCATGGAAAATTTATAAAACCAAAACTTAATCTGAAAACTTTTTCTTTTATTAAATCTCAAGTTATCGCTAATATCTTCATTATCTCTTAATTACTACGTATCAGTTCTCAAGTTGAACTTACTTATTATTTTATACAAAGCTTTTGATATGAACTTTATAAGATATATGCTTTTACAGTTTCAAAACTAACCCCAAAATATCTTGTATCCTCCTCCATTTGCATGCACTATCATTTTTCTCTCTTATTTTGGTCATCTCCATCGAAATTGGTGGATGCACCACTTTATCAAAGGTCAATTGGTTGCATGCACATGATTTATCACTAACCCTTGTGTGCATATCATACATTGATAGATGTAGTGGCTCAAACTTATGAGAATTAGCTAGTCTGGCATCGCTTTCTCAAGCACTTTTAGATGTCATCCCAAGTTTTATTCGAGACAATAATTTCTAGTCTTAGAAAGAACAATTCCAACAGACCCTTAGTGAGTATTGTGTATGACACATGACAAGGCCCATTGAATATGACTTGAAAGTAATGTGGTGATCTGAGTAGCACAAAAGTGGAAACATAAACGAAACCGACATGGAAACGAAAGCGGATACAGTAAAACACCATTTCAAAAAAAAAGGTTAGGAAACTACGGGGAGAGGAAAATCGACTCGGAAACGGAAACAAACTTTATGCCTTCTGAATTCTCGCCCTTCTTAGGTGATGGCTATATACGCTATCACGTGTAATTGCGATGGGAGCTTTATATGTTCCTTATATCATTTGATGAGTGAACAATTAGTTACAATTATAGCTTAGCAATACAACGCAGTCCTTCAAAATCCTAATTCTTCAAATAAAAGCAATACAACCCAGTACTCTAGAACTAGTGGCGACACCAAGAGTTCGCTCTTATGGGGGCCGAAAATCAAGATACAAGGACGTAATTGTACTATGGATATAATAGCTATAGATATAATTAATGTAAGGATTTGTTTGTTTCATGGGATACCTATTCCGTAGATTAGAAAAAATAATTGAAAAATTGATACCATTGGTTGAATATGTGTCTTCGGATAGAATAGCTATTCGTCAACGCTTTGGTATATCATAGAATGATAATTAATCCAATTCAAAAATGAATAGCTATATTTCATGAATTGTACAGTATTTTGTGAATAATTTAATAAATCTTTGAAGAAGCCGGGTTTTGAACCAATTGAGCTACATCCAATTGGTTGTGTATAAGATTTAGGAATTGACATTCCATCCGACTATGAACACTCACTTATTTTCATCAATTTTTCATTCATTTATTCTCTATTCCATGAAATGTCATTCTGTTGGAAATTTGGCATGGTAAATAATTTGTTATGCATTATTTACTTAGGCTAAAATATAATATGGAAAAGCTATGATTTGAATAACATGAAATGTGTCATTGTGTTAGAGCTTTCCAATAATATATTATATGTCTTAAAAGGATCAATGGTGAGTGAAAAATTGTATAGTTGAAAGTGTGAACATTTGTCACACTAAGTTGGTGTATAGGTAGTAGAAAATATTCATTGTGATATTTCTTTTTACACCATATTTTTTATGTGAGATTAATGGGTGTTAAATCCCTTAATCAATATAATTTTTCATAAAGTTATGGTTACAAAGGTTAATGCCCTTAACACCATAACCTTCATCATAAAGTTGTGGTTACAAAGGTTAATGGCCTTTAAACCAATTTAATCCTTGTTAATGCCAACTATCCTATATATACCCTATTCCTGTAGGCTTGTAACCTTCTCTACACACTTCACGTATTCTATTCTCTCAAATTTGTCTTGTCGATTCTTGTTCACTTGTTTACTTTGTGGTTTATTTTTGGTTTCTATACTAAAAAATATTCTTCAAAGTTCTCATTTCTTTACAAGAGAAGGCTGCTTAGTTAGGTTCTTGTGAATTGCTCTTCACTCGGTTAGAGTTCGACTAACGATTGCGGTTGTATCCTCGGAGACAAATTCACCGATAAAAGGTGAATAGTTGTCTTAAGGAAACTGATTTTCAGACCTTTGCAATAAACTCTTGTTTCGGTAAAAGGTTGAGTATTTTATTCTTTTGTGATCTTATTTTATCCATTGTAACTTGTTTATATTCTTAATAAAATATATAATATTATCCATTTTGTTTAATACCGCTACTAACACATTCCATAAACCAAACGGTCTAAAAGTGAAGAAAGTCTAATACAAAAGTCCCACCATTGAAAAAATACAGAGCACAATACAAAAGAGTATTGAAGTTGCATTAGTTCTAAAGCTGCCATAGTGTTACGTAGTAGGTCAACTGAAAACAATTCCTTGGGCCAACTAAAAAGGTGAAAGACAAAAGCCCATTTTGGGCATTGTCTTCCTCAAATTCAAAGGGCAAAATGCTTCCAAACCTAAATGTTAGGGGCGGTAGATGCATCAAATACTCTACGACAAAGAGTACTTTTTAGTGTATCTTATTTAGATTTTGTCATTTGACCCATTTCACATATTTACCCTTTCCTTTCCATTTTTTCTCTCTCTCTAGCCATATGAAATACATACAAATGTACAAACAAAGTTGCAAAGATTAGATTTTCTTCATCCTACTACCACCAGAGTGTGCCAACGCCATTGTTTATGGCTAAACTATATTTACTTATGGGTCGCATATACTATTTTTCTAACAACACAATGAAAAAATTGTGAGTCAATCAAATTATAAGAAGGAAAAAAGAATGTTAAAGTACAAAAACATGCATTGTGCTTTTAATAATTTTTAAAAGGAAGTATGTACTTTTTTATTTACAAAAGGGGACCTGTGGTTTCAAAATTTGTTCGAAATTGATGTTACAAAATATATTTTGATGTTTTTAACACTCTTGTAGTTAAACCATATTATTTATAAATTATTCGTTCAAGTTTGAATAATTTTCAGAAAATTATCTTTTTTCTTACGAAATTTTTAAATTTGAAATCATATTTTAATTATGAAAAATAGTTATATAGCTTAAAAAATTCTAAATTTTGTCTCTAAAAGGTATTATATTGTCATCAATTAACCTACAATTTTTTTTAAAAAAAACAATTGACCTACAAAATTGCATACTAAATTAAAGAATATTGTCATGTGTATTAATAAATTTTCAAAAAATAAAAATATAAGTTGTCCTCTTTTTGAAATTTTTTTGAAACCACAAACCCCTTTTTGAAAATAAAAAAACACAGACCCTTTTTTTAAAATTGTTGAAAGCACAAGACATGTTTTTGTACTTTACCAAAAAAGAACTATGAAGTATTTTAAATGTCATGTAAAAGTATGTTATTAAGAAATAAAAATGTAAAGTAAGACCTGAAACAAAATCGCGAGGAATAATAACTGACTGTCAATAAGTAGATTCAAATATTTTGAAGAAAAAAGATTAACTAATAATTTTTTTGGGGGGATTTTAACTGATTAATTTAAATATTGATTTTAATTATGCACAAGGCATCAAAAGAAACTTTCAATTGTGTTTATACACTACTTTTGAAGAGCAATTTCATTATCCTTAGCATCCACAGCTCAAAACTCTTTTGGTCCTCTCTATACAAGTTTTTTACACCCAAATATCTTACATACATTTTCCTCAATTTCAAATTTAGCTCCAAAATTCCACGCCCATGCTTTCGAATCCCCTCTCTTCCACTGCAAAATTGCAATTCTATTACTGCCAAGCCGTCCTCTTGGATTCGAAGGACCGTGCTACTAAGTCCGAACCAAACGAGAAGCTTTGTGCTCTCCGCAAAATTTTCTCTTGATAATGGCGTCTGATGTAGTGAACAATGATTACCTTTAGTATATTATAGGAGATTATAGTATATTATAGGAGATTATAGGAGATTGTAGGGCTTTTAAATACATAAAAATGAGGTTATAAGAGATTCTATAAGTTTTACAAGTTTTGAAAAATCTAATGTATGAGATTACAAGGCATTATAGGAGATTATAAGACATTATAAGATTTTTAAATAAAAATGAAGTTGTGAGGGTTATTGAAAGTTGCACATTATTTCAAAATCGTAATGTATAAGATTATATGACATTATAAGAGATTATAAGATATTGTAGGAGATTACAGGGTATTATAAAAACTTTAAATTTGTTTATTAAAAATATATCAATATAGATCTTGTTTAAAGATAAAAATAAAACGAATAAAATATTATAAAGAATAAAGTAAAAAAATCAACGGTTAAAAATTGAGATATTTGTTTGATTGTGATATTTGAAGAAGATGAGGAGAAGAGAAATGAGATAAAAGTGAAAATTAAAAATTAAATTGGATAAAAATAAAATTAATTAGTTATTTTGATTAAAAATAAAAATATTATATAAAAAAATGTTTGATGCAATTACCTATTTTTTTACAACGTAATTTGTTGCTGAATTGAATTTACCAAGTTCAAACATGAAACAACTACGTGGTGTTGAATTTAGACGTGTGGTTAACTTGGAATACGCAAAGACATGTAACCGTGTAAACGACGTTAACGAATTTATACCATAAAAGATTCTCCGACCAAATTTATAGCTAAAATATGTACACGCCAGCAAATAGTAGGCGATATCATTCTGTAATGTCTCACATTTTATTATCATTAACTTTTTATTTTATTTATATTTCTTAATATTTTTTAAAAACTCCGTCGCTAAAAAATTTACCCAAATGATGAACAAAAGGTACCATTTTACCCTTGCTACGAATGCAATGTTTTTTCTTCTTTTCTCACATCAATAATGAAATAATTTTCACGTTTTATTAAAATGAATAAGTATGCATAAAAAATTGTAGAATTAAAGTTCTATACGGTACAGATAAATAATGCTGTATTTTATAATTTTTCTTTCTCTTCAAGGTATAGTATGTGTCGTTATAATGCAAAGAAAAGTGTATTTTATTCTTAATTTTGTTTTTGTAAATTAGTTTTTGTTTCATCGATTGCATATAAGATTAATATTGCTTCTATCATTTCAAAATAATGAATAGTAAAGTGAAATGTACTTTATTAAAGAAAAATAATCATAATTATTTGATTAAAAAGCTTCTAATAATTAAATTTTCATACGGCGGGGAAGTCATTGAAAAGTATAAATGGATGAATTTCAATTATTCATATCCATACATAACTTTGAGTGCTTGTTGATTTACTTGCCTTCATTTTGAAGCATTTGATCACAATTACTAAACAACTAATTTAACTATTTAAAATCAAATGTTATCACCTTGACAAAAAGTTATTTGAGGTGTGTTTGTTGTTAGTATTGTTAATAGTATTTGTACTTTACATTATTTTTATTTTAAAATAATAATTTCTAATTAACATTAGGGTCTCTTTACTCCATGAAATATCATAAAAATGAACAAAACATTTTATAAAATATTTTTATATTATTCATCATTTAATTGAATAAATAATTTTTTAAAATAATTATTTCATGAGATATATAGTAGCCAATAATATTTATTCCATCAGATAATGATTTTTTTTATAAAAATTATAAGTATCTTCATTAAGATACATTAGATAATGAATTAAAATAATTGCTTTAGCACATTTTTGTTATATTCACAAAATAACTATTTTACAAATCATACAACACCTTAGAATTATTTTTCGACACACAAAAAAATATTTATATCTTTAACAATTTATTTACTGCGTAACAAATAACTTTTTAACTATAAATGGTCATATATATATTTTTATTTTTACTGCTTAATTTTTGACGCGTAACAGTTTTTTAATTTTTTTTCGAATTTCTTACTTATTTTGTCATTTTATTCCTCTACTAATATTTCTTCTAATGAATGGCAAATTCAGTAAATAACAAGACTTAGATGACTAAAAACACAGAAAAATAATCAAACAAATTTGACGCTTATTATCTCGCTGTAACATCGGGTTCAAAACACAAATCCTTTGATAATGGCGGCCACGAATACGCAACCAGTCTCGTGCCGCTGTTGAGTAGCATTGGACCCCACTTGACCAGCAAACCAAACAATTTTACAGAGTATATATATGCTTAACCTTCTTCCTAATCAAGTTTTCTTTGTTTTCTAAATCAAACAACCAGGAAAGAGGAGGAAAGCTACAAAAGCTTTGAAAAAGAGGTGAAATCCTTGCGAAAATTACTTTTGTTCGCTTCTGCTTATCCCATCATCTTCTTCAGCTGGCGATTGTTCTAAATCCAACAACCAGGAAAGAGGAGGAAAGTTACAAAAGCTTTGAAAACGAGGTGAAATCCTTGGGGAAATTATTTTGTTCGCTTCTGCTTATCGCGTTATCTTGTTTAGCTGACGATTGTGTTCCGCCGACGGAGGACGGCGGAGTTGAGGAGGAAGGAGCTTCGGAGTTTACGAAATTGGACTAAGTGCGTCCGATCGGACTCGCTGAGGCTCATTTCTGATCTGCTCGGGGGTTTTCTTCTAATGAGTTGAGAAAGGAAGGAGATCGCTGCATATAATTGATATGGTGAGCTAGAATTTGAAAACGTTTCTTAATCTGTCGTTTTTGTGTGGTTGATTTGTTGAGTTGAATCGGATTGGAGTTTTCAGATGAGATGTGATTCGGAATTTGAACTTTGTGTTAGCTATTTGTCGGTTGGCAATAGCTTAGGAAATTTTGGTACTGTTTTTAGTTTTTGGTTTATTTTGAAGTCTGCTTAATCACTTGGCTTCACTTGATTACTAGATATGACATTTTAGATACTGAGGATTACAGAATTTTAATTGCTACGCTGTTCTTCAGAATGAATTTGCTAGATTCGCAGTCATATATTTGTGAGGCTAGTGCTGGTTCGCTAATGAATGGGCATTCAAGTTTCCAGCGACGTTTTGCTTTGCTAGCACTTATAATTTCGTTAAAAAATTTGTAATTTTTTGTTCACAAAAAGACTTGGGCCAATTATGGCTCGAAGAGGAGGTGCTATCTCGTTTCTGTTAATTTTGAATTTTTTTTAACCATTGCATAAGGCGTTGTGATTATGTATCAGCTTGTATTTGGTTACTGGAACTTTAGAGTTTATTCGTCAACTTGGATTGCTTATTGGATTTCACAGTTAGATAGCTTATAGTCTCCTAAGAGAAACGGAAACCGACACGGAAACTATTAGTCTCTTTGGCAAATGTATGAATACTATCACAATGCGTGTTTTTTATGCCAATAATATTTTTATAGCCAAACTGAAGGTGGGTTTTGGAGCAATTGTAGTGGTTTCCATTTGACCAATAGATCATGGTTTGAGCCGTGGAATCATCCACTGATGTGTGTTAGGGTTGGATGTGTACAGTTCACTCCTTGGGTTACGATCCTTCTCGGACCCCAAGTGTGAGATGTTTCCCGCACCGGACTGCCCCAGGCAAAATCTTGAAAACACTGTCCTTATGTAAATATTAATTAATTCATTCATAAAGCCAGTACCCTTGATTTTCCTATATCATGGAGTTGAATTGAGTTTTTGATTTTTTTAGCTCATATACCGATAAGTTCTTAATAATTCTTGCAAGATAAGTATTATCTTATCACTGAAATGCACTGACTTTTGTGCATGGTTAAAAAATACATTCCCCTTGTGTTGTGATGTCATTATTTACAATGTAAATTGTCTTGCTGGTTGATAATTTGTTGAGGCAATCAAATGCTGTTCATTTATTAACTTAATTTACGATATTTTCCATTTGTTTCAAGGAAGTACTGAATTCAATTATTTTCTATGATTTTTTTTGCAGGCTACTTCAGTTAATATTATAGTTGGTTCTCATGTCTGGGTCGAAGATCCAGTGCTTGCATGGGTGGATGGAGAGGTTCTTAAAATTACCAGTGATGAAGTTCATGTTCATACCACAAATGGCAAAACAGTGAGTTTTTTATGCTTCGTTTTAGTGCTTAATTTAGTTACAAATATCATAAACAAATTGAATGTAATGGTACAAAATGAAACTAGCAGGTTAACAATAACTTATTGCTTGTCAGCTGTATTTTCAGTCTATATTGTGATTTATTAGCCACTTTTCTTGCATTCCATATGCACATGTGCATAAACTATATTTTTATCCCCTCCTCTTTGGTGTTCAGTTCCAGCTTTCAAATTATGATTTTCAAATTGCAAAAATATTTTATAGGTGGTTGCGAAGCTATCCAAAGTGTTTCCCAAGGATACTGAAGCTCCTCCGGGTGGTGTAGATGACATGACAAAGCTTTCATATCTGCATGAACCTGGAGTTCTGCATAACTTGTCTACCAGATATGAACTTAATGAA
>CAOJBJ011030121.1:0-14951 GCA_948291685.1 Euphorbia celastroides | reverse complement strand
ATTAATAAAGTAATTCTAATGACCTCTTGAAATTCATCTGCATTTACCACAAAAATCTTTTAAGAGAGAAGATTGTTTGAGAAAGAAAATGGAATGTGAGCAAAAAAGAAAAGATTGAAAGTAGAATGGAGAAAGAGTAAGCTAAAATTGAAGACTGAGATCTGCAAATTGAAAATTGGAAAAAAAGAGAAGATTCAGAGTAGAATGGAGAAAGGATGAGCTAGAATTAAAAAAATGAAACATTGGGCGAAAAAGGGAAGATCGAAAGTAGGAAAGAGGAGCTGAAATTGGATGTTCGCAGATATAGGTTGAGCTCAATTCGAAAGAGGCGGAGAAACGAACGGAGCAAATTGGAATTTGGGCAAACAATTTTGCCGTAACAGTGTTAGTTTTAATTAGTGTGAAGAAACCTTAATTTTAATGGTATGAAGTAATCTGAGCCGTCTAAACAAACTCAATGGCTAATATTGAAGTAATTGTACTCTGCAGTTAAAATGAGAACAGTAGAGAATCCTTTCCCTGCTCCATGCTACTTTTCGAACTATATAGGCTATGATTTTGTGTTTTTTTTTTTGATTTAAAAATTGGGGAGAGAGAAAGGAAGTATTTATTCATGTTGATGTAGGCCTTCCTGTTTGTGGAATGATATTAACTGAATTAGTGTAGGTCCTTACTTTATTTTAAATAAATTAAAAATAACTTTGCTCATCTCATTGTTAAATAAAATTGTGGGATCCACTCATATAAGATAGAGCTCATTCATTTAATGGTAGAATGAGCAAAGTAACCTTTATTTGTTTCAAATAAAATTACCTCAGAATCTCTTTAACCGAATATAATTAAATTGAACCAAAACTGAATAGTGACAAGCCAAAATTTATTGACTAAACTTTAATGAAATTAAAATTTATATCAAATTAAAAGAAATTTAATGAGTTTTATTCTTATTAAAAGTTTATTGAAATTTAATGAACTTAATACAACTTATTTAAAAATTATGAAAACTTAATTAGCCTGAAATGAACTGAATTGGATGAAAAATAAATCGGAAAGATCATGACCTTAAACATATTCGTTAATTTAGATCAATCAATTTAGCTAAGCATTTTCTACGTCTAATAAAAGGAGGTCGATGATCTTAGACTAAAGAGAGAAACATCTAATCATAAACATTATAACTGTTTGTTGTTGTTGTTGATAATTTTATTTTAAAAATAATTAAAACAATTGTAGCAAAATATTTGTTACTTATGTACAGTGTTGAAAATGTAAAAAACAATTTTAAAATATTTGTTATTCGTGGGTTCATGCATTTGTCCTTTTCATTCAACTTACTTTTAATTTAAGGGACTTGATTTAGTTGTTATATTTTTTAATGTAAAACTGAAAAGTTTTGGATTCAAAATTCAACCTCTTAAAAAAAATTTAAATATTAAAAAAATAATTTAATTTTAATCGGGTTATATATTATAATTTATATATAACTTTGTTCAACTCCAATTCAGTTACTTCAAACAAAAAAATAAAATTATGTTTGTAAAAGAGATCAAAAAGAGTTGGTCAAAATCTTGATTAAACTGCCTAAACATAAGCTATAAGTGAGTCATTAGTGAATATAATTACATTTCATTTAGTAATTATTGAATTAGTTCCAACAGTTAAATTACTCAACTTTTTTAAATAAAAAAGTAGCGTGTATAATATTTTTAAGAACCTTAAATCATTGGGAGTTTCATAAAGTACCAAAAACATGGGTAACTCCTCTTTGCCTTGTTGTCATCATTCAAATAATCTATTTTTTTAATAATTAGTAAATTTTTAAAGATATTGTGTTTCGAACCTAAAATCTCTCACTCACATATTAGAAGATGTACTACTTGACCAAAGATTTATTAGTATCATTCAAATAATCTATATATTACTAAAAGAAAAAGAATACTACATTGCTATATTATGCTTATACTTCTTTTATTTTTTAAATAATACAAAAATATTTAATATTTATTCAGTATATATCAATAAATATATCTTTGAAATGTAATATGATTACAAATGACATACTTATGCATTGCATGAGACAACACGCTAATTGTGTATATTTTTTCTATTTTTTATTTCAAAATTTATTGTGTGTTCTAAACTTCTACTATATAGCAATAACAGAATGACTTGAATTTTTTGAAAGATGAAATCCAAATACATTACACAATAACTATAACATTACAATAAAATACCACACGTTTATAATTTTTTATTTTGACATTTTTCTTTTCTTTTTTGGTATACTTTGATATTTTTCCTTAATTTAACATTCATGATAATATTCACATATAGAATGCAAGACCTTGACTCTTCCACTAAGGAAGAAACATATATTATACAATGCTAATTATTAATAAGCTCTATTTGACCTAATTTTTTAACATTGCTCAATGCAAAAAAATAAATGAGTTTTGTAATGCTTGCATGTGGACCTTAACATTAAAAGAATAAATCCAACTATAGTCATACAATATTTTTTAAATATCTTAATATTATGCATAATGACCTTACACTTACTCAGATATATAAATTAAACTTTTTTCCACATCACTTGTCGATAAAATTTGATTGGAATGGAATTTCACTAATGCAACTTTTTACTCCAGAGTACCAATTTTTACAATTTGTGAAAATCAAACACTAAAAACGATGACCCGATAAGGATAAGTTTTGCTTATCTAGTTTATCGGAGTTTTGCTCTGACTACATCCAGATCCGATCTGGATCGCACATCTGACTATAGTGGGTGAGTCTTCCAATCATAATTTTTTACATTGATAAGGCTCGAACCTCGAAACCTTACCGAGTGATACCAGACTGATTGCCACCTTTACCAACTCCCATTAGTTTACGATAAAAATAAGTTAACCTCAGAAAGAATGTAATTTATATCAACAACTCCATTTAATACAAGCATTAATATATGTTGTTAACATGGCACCTATGCATATTATTACTAACTTTTTTTCAGTCAAAAAAAGTCCAACCAATGAATGCTATATAAATATTTTTCTGTCAAGAAGCTATACAGAGTTGAGGCAAAAACTGATACGATTTTATTTGTGTTTAATGCAAGTATGCAATGTTATTAAAATTGTTACAAACAGTAAACCGATGGAGATATTATAGGGTATGATCGGTTAATTCAACCAATTATTTTACATGATAAATAATTTCTTAAGAAGCTAATACAATTTAACAATTTCATTGAAATCAATATACTTACTGTGAAATTATATTAGATTTTATTTTTCTAATTTTTATCAATGTAATTTTATCATGTGTATTTTAATGTCATTTATACTATGCGATAAAATGATACATTGCGGTCTTAAAGAAATTAAAAAGCTTAATTCATCAAAACTATTATAAAGTTGTTATAAAATGACATATTCCAACTCTAATTTATAAATTTTTTATTATGCCTCTAAACTTGACAAAAGTGCACCAATTTATTATCTCTTAATTGTCGCATGTGATCTCCTAATTAGAAAAAAATAAATTATAACATAAATTCGTTGAAAAATAAAAAACATGAGAAGCTGTCACGTGGTATTGTAGAATTAAATTGATAAATTTTTTCCAATTTAAAGAATAAAGTGAAATCTTTTTAAGTTAAAAGTTCATTTGTAATTTTATGCCAAATTAACTATGATTTTGATGTATTAAGGCAGTAAAAAACAAAATTACGAGTGAAATATCATAATGAAAAATAATAATATAAAACGGGAATTAACTTAGTGGGACTGTAAATTGGTCGTTGCACGTTCTCCAAAAACAAACCCAACATTCAAATATTTTAGAACAAAACAAAACTCCCTAAATCCAGGGAGAAAGAAATGAAACCATCCACTTCGGTCTTACTTCCACTTTTAGACTTTGAATCTCATTTTTAGGTGTTCAGTGTTCACCTAGTCTCTATAAAAATTAGCTTGTTTTACCATGGATTCAATAAGTCCAGTCTCCAAAAGTTTAGTAAATTTAGTTCGTTTCATTTGAAATTTGTAAGCTCAATTTTGTTCTGATTTTATGAGTTTAAATATTATATGGTCGTTTTACTTAAACAAAATCATTTTCATTGGGTTAGGTTCTGTGTAACTTATATTTCATCGAATTTAGTTGAGATTCATTAAGTTTCAATTCATTTCAGTTCAATTCCATTAAATTTTAATAAAGTTCGAATAACTTTAAAGTTTAATAAATTTGATTGATTTAGTATAGACTTTAGGTTCATAAGTTTCTATTAAGTTTTAGTTAATAAATTTTATTCGGTTATCATTAAGTACTAGTTCTTTTCAGGTCTAATGCATACTTAGCCCCTAAACTTGACACGTTTTATCTTTTACCTTCCTAAACTATTATTTTGTCCCGTCAACCCTTCAAATTTGGCAAAAGTGTATCCAATAGCCCCCTCATGCTGACTTGGTAACGTGTGGACGCGTTAACTTTTCAACGCAAAATTATTGCCACGTCAGCATGAGAGGGCTATTAGGTACATTTTTTGCCAAGTTTGGAAGGTTAGCGGGTCTTTTTACCAAGTTTAGGGAGTTGACGGGATAAAACAAGAGTTTAGGAAGACAAAAGATAAATCACATCAAATTTAGGAAGCTAAGTATTCATTAGACCTTCTTTTCAATTCGGTTCAGTTTAACCATCCCCTGTTCAGTCAAAAATAACAATACTTTTACTGTTGTAAGTGATACTTCCCATATACATAAATTTTGACAAAAATCTGTGCATGTAGTGTGGACGTTGGGAATTTGTTGAATAATTGCATTTTATATTTTTTAAAATTAAACAATTTCAAATATTTGCGTATAATTAGTCATTACTGAGAAGAAAAATTAGCACACCAATTTGTAATTATAATCCACAACAATAGTATTTTACATGAAAAAAATTTAACGCAAACAAGAATGTAACTAAGAGACTGTTAAGCCCACCTTTAAGTTTTCTTGGCCTTTAAAGACACAGTGATACTTTAAAAGAATGTATTATAATTCCTAAACTTCATTACTTTTACTGCAATTGTTGGCCCGAATTTTTTAACCAAAGTTGGTTTGCTTGGTAATGCGATACCATGCCAAAAAAAGTTGATATATGATTGTTTCACACTATAACCAAATATATAATTAACTCCATTAACTTTAAATTGTCCCCTCAGCTTCATTAATTTAAAAATGTACTAATTTACCACTCTCAACTCTTTAAAAGGCAATAATTTATCTTAAGATATAAGTGTAAACTATTGATATTGAAAAGAAAATGATATATTTAAAAAAATTAATCAACTAAAAACCGACTCAACTCGCAAGCTCTAGCTGGTATGAACAATACCGAAAATGCAGCGGTTAAGAGCAGTTCCAATCATTTCCCTATTATTCCCTTTCCTAAGCCCCATTTTATAGGATCTATAATGTTTTTTCTCCATTCATTTACCTCATTTTATATTTCTCAAAATAAGATATTAGTATTTTATTATTATTATACTAATATTTTTATATTATATGTAAAGAATAACATAAAAATAATAAAAAAACAAAAAGTAAAAAATATATTAATATAATATTACATTCCCTAAAATGAAGTACTTTGTATATAGAGTATCCTATTTTTTTAGGGAAAAAAAATGAGACGATTGATTTATGTTTTCCCCGTTTTAGGGAATGGTTGGAAGTGGCCAAACACCTATTTTCTAAAAAAAGTTGTCAACTTTTGGGAAACTAAGATAATTCAGAGCAATAATGTGGTCCATTTTCAAATTCAGAAACAATATCGGGGCGAAAAGATAATTTAACAGCCTACAGGCAAAAGCTAAGCAACATCCTTTTGCTCTCAATTTTTCCCAAAATCACATATCAATATCCAAATCTCTAGGGTTTTGAGATTTCACTCCAATTCCACTTCTTCAATTCCTTTATCCCTTTTCCTGTATCGCAATCAAGCTCAACACTCTCGTATCCACTCAATTTCCGTGCTTTGCTAAACTTGCCAATGTACAGTGGCTCCAGCGACGGCGAGATCCACGACGCTGCTCAGAGGAAGATCCCGCCGGCTTCTTCCATGTTATGGGTCCGAAATCTGCGCCGATTTATCGGATCCGGTGCCGGACTTGGATCCGAAGCTCTAATGGGTATTTCCCCTTTCACTCTTATCGCATTTAGCTCCCTCTTGCATTACAATGTCTCGCATTACCAGTAGCTGATTCGGCCCTCCTTGCTTAAATTCCGTCCATTTCATATTCGAATTGTGCATATCATGACGGATTCTGTGATGTTATTGTGTAATGCCTTTAGACTAGTTGGGTTTTGTTTTTCAAATATGTCTAGCTATCTTTGTTAGGCCGGAAATTGTACAAGTAGACACCTTTCATGGACTATGAGTACTATACAAGTTATTAGGCCTGAAAATTTGCATCTCCTGAAGATTATTTAGATGGCTGTATTAGGATATAATTTGTGTGCATTTCTCCCTTGTTCTAGAGCTGGAGACCAAAAGGATATTGCTTGATATATTCAAAGAAAAGCAACAAAGAAGTGCAATTCCAAGTTTCTACAAAAAGGTGCGTGAAATGATTATATGATACCAGCAATAGTTGCCTGGGCCCAGTTTGAAGGCTTCCTGCTAGATATACACATACATAATACTGATGGGATATTTTCTTTATGGGGATGGGAGTTGGAATTTGTGCATTCTTTAAATGCGTGTTCATGTCCTTTTTTCTTTGTAATTTTCTTTTAGAAACCTGAAGAAGGATCTATCAGCCACAGGGTCCAGAGATTAGCTAAATATAGGTTTTTGAAGGTAATTTTTATATCCTGATATGCCGATTGCTTCTTTTTGTGTTCTGTTTTCTGTCGTGTTGAAGTTATTGGCACATTTTTGCAGAAGCAATCAGATCTATTGCTCAATGCTGATGATCTGGATGCAATGTGGGTTTGTTTGAGAGAGAATTGTGTAATTGATGATGCCACAGGTGCAGAAAAGGTATGTGAGCATTGCGCTGTTCAACTGTATGTTTGTTGCGTGAATTATCTTTTCTTATAGTCTTAGAGTTCAATATATAGGAAAGAACCCTGGTATGATATTGGTAGTTTGATACATAAACTAGTACTGCAGATGTTTTTTGTTTCTTAACTCATGTTCTTAATTTCTTATTGCTGTCTCTACCCTAGAACAGCTATCTGTGCAGAATTTACAATTTTATATCACTTTAAGATTTCTCTTTAATGTTATATTCTTTTCTCGTAAAACTAGTCCATAGGTGATATTTGTATGCCATAGTTCCTGACTGTGTTAAGAACTTGACTGGCAGTACTCAATGAAAAGTGAAGTTTTCCAACTTCTTTTGTTCCATATATACATTTATGCAGGCTTGTTCATGTGTTTTATGTTATATATGAGTAAAAAAAATACGCATTTTTCTTAAATGGATATAGGCATCTGCTAAATTGTTACGTTCTGCATCTGGTGAGAGTTGCTTTTTCACGAAAAACATGTGGGGCTACTTGTTGCATATCACAAAGCTGTTTGTTTGTATTTTTTTGAAGCTTCTTTGATGGTGGTTTGCTTGTGCTTCCTTGATATTGTAGATGAACTATGAAGATTTTTGTCACATTGCCTCAGTATGCACTGAACAAATAGGCCCCAAGTGTCGTCGGTTTTTTAGCCCATCCAATTTCATGAAGTTCGAGAAAGACGAGTCTGGAAGAATTGCCATTTTGCCATTCTACCTTTATGTGATGCGCACAGTGAGTATAGTCTAACGATGTGATTCTTGTTCATCTTTGCCTTGCGGAATTATGTTGTGTCGCTGTGTCAGGGGACAGAGAAACGCTTTACTGTTGGTTATATAAATCTATCATGGTTAGTAATTGCTTCTTACTGGTAATTGTTTTAGGTCTCATTAACACAGGCAAGAATAGACATGAGTGAACTTGATGAGGACTCAGATGGTTTTCTTCAGCCTCATGTATGGAGCCTTTGGGTCTTTGTGCTCTGGTCTTCCTTCTGTCAAGTTCTTTATGTTTTTATTCCTTTGATTACTTTATGACTGTTTCTGTACTTTGTCAGGAAATGGAGGCCTATATACAGGGTCTTATTCCTAATTTAGCACAACTGCGTGATATGCCTGCCCAATTCAAACAAATGTACTGTCGCATAGCTGCTCACAAATTCTTTTTCTTCTGTGATCCTCATAGACGAGGTTTGCTCTTGTTTTCTTTTTTGAGTTTCATTCATGATGAATTATTGGAGACTGAATGTCTGCTATATTATCTCCTTTAATGAAAAAAATGTGCTATGGATAACCGCTTTTCAGCTTTTGGATTTTTCTGGATCATCCAACAAAAAGTTTGAAGCTTTTGTTTCTTTTTACAGGGAAGGCTTGCATAAAGAAGGTGCTTCTTAGCAATTGTCTTCAGGAATTAATGGAATTGCACCAGGTAAATTGTTAGTCTTTCTTGAGTTCTAGTTTCCACTAGTAAAAAATCCATTTTTTAGACGTTGCACTCTTAAAGTTTAGTACTTTCCCTTCTAGGACATTAGGGGAGAGCAATTCAAACCGAATAAGAACCGAATTAACCGAATTGGTTCAACCAAAAAACCGAATTGCATTATAAGTTTTACCAAATCGAAGATGTGTTATGAAAATCCGAAATAAATTTAATTTTAGTCGGTTTATATGATATATTTTGTTATGAAAATTCGATATTTCGTAAAATTATTATCAAATTAGACAATTTGGTTGAAGCAATTCGGTTTAGTTCGGTTCAATTGAACCGAATTGCTCACCCCTATAGGACATGTGTTACAGTAAATTCCTCTCTGATCTTGATCTTTTTCTTCCTTATAAGTTCATGATTGCACTGTTGTAAACCTTAAGAAAATATCTGTGCATTATAGGGCATTGAAGTGCCGTAGTAATGAATGGCCCTTAAAGAGTATAACTGAACCTTTTTTTTTCTAGGAAAGTGAAGAAGAAGTCACTGATACTGAACAAGCTGAAAATTGGTTTTCTCTGACTTCTGCACAGCGTATATGTGGTAAGTTTGTTTGTTGCCTTTCATATTTTTCATATATCCTAAGCTGGAATTTGGTTGTCTGGTCTTTTTTGTCCCTTTAATGGACACTTTCTGAATTGTCATCTTCTATCCCATATACTTTTCTGTCTTGCATTATTTTCATCACGCAAATGAATTTACAAGCTTGATATTGTGACAGTCATGGTAAAATTAATTTTCTAATCTTTTTTACCTTCATATTTCCTGTAGATATGTTTCTTGCCCTCGATAAAGACATGAATGGGACGTTGAGCAAGCAAGAACTTAAAGAATATGCTGATGGGACGCTCACAGAAATTTTCATTGAAAGAGGTATGGTTCACAATTTATTTAAAATAGTTGGAAGTTTTATTTGGGTTTGTCGTATGAATATTTCAATGTTTGGAATGTGGCTTTTGCTTTAAGATAAATGGGAATTACAGGCGATTCAATTTACTGACGATCCGTGTGACTGATTAGAATCTGAAGATTATGATTTATTTATACTTTCTTTCACAGAAATTAGTGTAGATTCATTGAAATTCATGGCATGGTGCTTCTGTTCTTTCTCAAGTTTTCATTTTTTGTCTTGTATAGTGTTTGATGAGCATGTAAGGCGTCCAAAAAGTGGAGGGAATTCTCGGGAAATGGATTTTGAAAGTTTTCTGGATTTCGTTCTAGCATTGGAGAACAAGGATACTCCAGAAGGATTAACATATCTATTCCGCTGCCTCGATCTTAATGGGCGTGGATTCCTAACAACGGCTGATATTCACTCACTTTTCAGGTTGGTATTGCAACACATACAAATCTCGCCCTATAACCAAACTTTTTTATCTCCAGCCTTTTCATAACGACCAATTTAGGCTCTGTTCATTTGTACTGAACGGCTAGCAGTAGAACTGAACTGAAACTGAAACCTATTTGAAACTTACTGAAACTTGATGAAAATAAAACATTAAAACTTATATGAACCTAATCGGAATTGAATGATGTTCAAAATTATTTCGAATTTATTGATAGTTATTAAAATTTAATGACACTTAATGGACTTCTAATGGAAATCTAATGAAGTAGAACTTAAAGAAACTGAATGAAAAATAAGTTGAAAGAAAAGAGCCTTAGAAAAGTTAGGCACTGCGGAAGTAGAGAAGGGGAGTATTTGAAAGCTAAGATGCTCCCTGATAGAATCTTCCAACAGAAAACTCTGTAGTTTCTTTCTTGTAGAACTCGAGCAAGTTATGCAAGTCTCAAAATTGTCAGAAACAATAAATTTTAGGCATTGATACACCGAGTAAATATGTTTACTAGACATTGCTGGTAATGTGTGCAATTTTAAATATTCACTGTTTTTCGACTTTTTCTGGCAGAGATGTGCACCAGAAGTGGATTGAAGGGGGGAACTATGAGCTTTGCATTGAAGATGTGAGAGATGAAATATGGGATATGGTTAAGCCGGCTGACCCACTTAAGATCACATTGAATGATTTGCTGTCTTGTAAGCAGGGTGGGACAGTGGCGAGCATGCTTATCGATGTTCGGGGTTTCTGGGCACACGATAACCGGGAAAATCTCCTCCAAGAAGAGGAAGAACCCGAAGAAGAATAGCCCTTGTTATCTACGTTGTTGTGTACTAACTTATAATGCCTTCCTAACTTGCAGCAGACCCTTATAAATTAGACGTTAACATACAAAAATTGTGTAATATACAATATAAACACTGTTTAAAAGGTCCAACACAAAGGACATACATTTTTTTACTAGAGAATTGAACAATGGAACACCATGATTTTAATAAAAACAAAATGAACACCATGATTTTAATAAAAACAAAATGCTCCTCATATGTTGCAAGAAAATATGTTACTGCAATCTCTCATAGATGGGTAGCTTAGAAGCTGCAACAAATCTCCAGTCTAGATCATAGCTGAAAGTGAGGCTCTAGTTCAACGATGAGGCGTGAAAACAAAATGTTGGCTTGCTCTAATTCTGTTAAGACGCACAAGCATAGGGCAAAACTACTTTGGAACTCTCGTCTCGTGTGTGGTTTTCTCGAGTTATCATCTAGACAACCAAAGAAGTTCATCCAGATCGGTGCATCATTGTTAACTGGCGTTCCACGAAGTCATTAGTTCTGGAAGCATCTGCATATTTTCTTTTGCCTTGATTCAAAACAAGGGACCGTTCTTCTAAAGTGTCTGAAACGCAAACATCAATTTGGGAGGGTGGAAAGCTTCAAGCAGACATGCAATGTCATTGAGGTCCCAGCTGAAATAGGTTCAGGCAGACTGTAAGTAAGTAACAACTGCATCGTATGTTTCCATGTTGAGTGAAGTTTCTGCAAAACACCTGAACAAACATATTCTTCTTAGCGCATTTGCCACGAATGAACACGAAACTGATGGGCATTGCCAAAATTCTACAGAAGGTACCAACTTTGTCAAAGTGCTATTACCAGCAACATATTCAAGCTTACTACTCCAAAAGCAGAAACTTCTACGCCAATTTTCATCATACTACATGTTCAACACTCCCTCTATAGGGTGGCTAACGTTGCACTCTTCAGATGTATGATTCAGATCAATATCCTAGATTTAGAGAAAAAGTAGTCACACAATTCAAACTCTTACCTTAGCTCATGCCAAAACAAGTTGGTCCATTTATGCAGAAAAGGTTGCAAAGGTTGAAGAAAGTTGCAATCGCCACTAAGCTGCATTGCATTAACAACAATTACTCCTTCAAGGCTTGCAATGTAAAGTGAGGAGGCCACATGAACAATAATAGATAAATCTGGATCCTCAAGCACAGCCTGAAGCTCCCTTCGAATCCACGGTTCTATTCTCTGCAGCACTTTTTCTTTCGAATAGCCAACTCTTCGTACATTCTACAGGTCCTGAAAAAAGAAAACAACCGAATCAGAGACAACAAGCAATTTGGGATTCTGTATTCCACAGATGAGAAGTACAAAAATCTCAGGCATACATCTGAGCCACATTAACCACTACAAACATCCAATCTAACACATTAACCACTACAAACATCCAATCTAACACATTTCAGTTACAATCACGCATTAAACATTGAATTTCTGCATAAAAAATCAATTGGACACAATTTCTGGCAGATAAAGGAACAGCTTGCAAACCTCTTTTATAGACACTGCATATGGAAGAAAAACCAAATCAAAAATCAGGAGCCATAACACCACCAAGACTAGCAGCAATCCAAAATAATAACAGCAACTGTAATCAACATCACCTAGCTCGCCATTGAAGCTTCCTTTCAGCAATAACATGACAAGGCACAGACCCCGGCCGCCCAAATGTCCGCCGCCACGGAAGCTGCCTACTGTTTGACCTCCTCCTATACAAATTTCAATTCAAAATTTCAAAATCTGATGCAAGATTGGGACAATTGAATTTAGTCTTGTTCTTTTGGACTGATAAGCCACGGCAGAACTGAACTGAAATGGTCACTTATTTGAAAGTTGTTACCGAAACTTAAATGATACTTATTCAAACTTATTGGAACTTGACGAAACTAAAACTTATATGAAACTAATCGAAATTAAATGATGAACTATTTCAAATTTATTGATAGTTAATTTATTGGACTTCTAATGAAAAATAAAGTTGAAAAGAACATGTGATTCGAAAGCAATCTCAAATTTGAAACTCACCTTTGAGGAACTATGGAGTCTAATCGATCTTCACGAACTTCAATTTTACCTTTCTCTAAATCCGGCAATTTCTCAATCTGAAACCTCCGGGATGAGAAACTGATATTGCAGAACAGCGAATCGAACTGGACGTTGCAGAGAGGACACCTGCGCTTCAAATCGCTCCATCTGCGAATGCAAGTAAAACAGTATCTGTGGAGGCAATCGGCGATCACCGCTACTCGGCGAGATCTTTCAAGCATATCGGACAGCTCTGTCCTTTGATCGCCGGCGAAATTACCTTCTGTAGAAACCTTTCGCGATTGAGGATTTGGTTTTTTGAGGTTTGCGATGAAGGAAAGGAAGATGGCTTCATCGGAGGGGAACGGTGTCTCGGGGGGAAAATGGAAAGACGGCGGCCGCCGCTCGCCGTACCGATTTTGTACTGGGAAAAGATAAGTTCAATACTAAGGCTTTGTTTGGGACGACGAATCGGATGAGAAAGGAACGGATGGGAGACGAGATCCCACGTTTGGATTGAGAGAAAGGAGAGGAAACGGCCGGAACTTGGCTCCCCTCTGTTCCGCTCGATTTCCTTATTTTTAACCCGTCCAAAATGACCGGGGAAACAGCTTCTGTTCCCATTTTGACGTTTTACTTGTGCATAATGCCACGCATACAACTTTCTTTTACTGTTTGTATTTATGTTTTTAAAGTTTATTTTTGTAATTTACATTTTCTTTCTTTTACAAAACCATCCTTTATTCCTACACAAAATTATTCAATTTTTTATATTCCCTTCCTTCCCCTATCTTTTTAATTTACTCTCCTTTCCTTTATGATTCTTTTTACTTTACTCCCAAACAAAACCTAAAATAATTAAAGGTAATTGCATCCTACCATCTTCATAATTTAAATTTTCTTATCTTTATTTACAATGATAGTTCAATTAATGATTATATAATTTAGTTTTTATTTTTCCTCATTTAAAAAATAAGGAAATTAAGCTAGTTGTTCTCATATTAGATGTTAACACAGTTTATAAAATTACTAAAAAGTTACTTTAAATGATAAACATGTATGAAAATTTTATTAAAAAAATATATAAGTAAAATGTAGATGGAATGATAAAACAAAATGTAAGAAATATCAAAAGATATATAGAAAAAATATCTAATAAAAATGTAGGTGAATGGATAAAATAAACATATGTAATGAATATAAGATAATTTTGTCAATAGAAAAGCTTTTTGGATGGAAAAGTAATATAAGGAGATTATAGTTTTCCATTGACTCTCAAACTGAAACGCCACTTTTTTTCTCCAATGATACAGACTCTTTCGTCTTCTCTGTCATTTTTCTCTGCCACCACTCTTTGCCTACTCAGCGTTCCGCCACTCTTTTTTCGCCGGCACTGCAGGTTCAATCTGCTTCAATTATTAGTGTCTCTGTTTCAATAGCCTTTTTTGTACTTGCTCTTTCCAAATATAGTGGTGATAACATTCTCAATGATTCTACTTCTGTTTGGCATTTGTTTCTTGCCTATCTTGTGTATTGAATATGTCTTATGCTACAGGTGACTATTATTAAGATGGATGAACATCTTTCAAGTGGAGGTGGGAGAGGTAAGAATAAACGTTTTTGGACTTTACAAGAAGATAACGCACTTGTAGTTGCTTTAGTTGAACTGGCTGCTGATCCTCATTGGAAATGCGATAACGGGTTTCGAATTGGATATATGACTCGCTTGGAAGAGCTGATTGGAAAGGCCATTCCAAATTGTGGTTTGAAATCTTTACCACACATTGATTCAAGGATCAAAACACTTTTATCCAAGTTTAGAGCTATTTTTCAAATGCTGAATACAAGTGGTTTCAAGTGGGATGATGAAAGGAGCATGATTTCGGTGGAGAGAACGGTGTATGATGAGTATTGTAAGGTATGGTTATATTCGATTTGTTATAACTTTTGAGTTAACATTATAACTACTTGCTTATATTTTTTTTATTTGCAAGTGATGAACTATTGAATTATTGTTTGTTATATTGGTAGGTTCATCCTTAATGCAAGAACTTGTATGGAAAACCTTTTACTTACTTCAATACCTTGATGGAGATTTATGGCAAGGATTATGCGACTGGAAAATCAGTTGAGGGCTTTGTTGATGTGGTCACTAATATTGAGAAAACAACACCCAGTCAGTTGGTAAT
>CAOJBJ011030050.1:0-17810 GCA_948291685.1 Euphorbia celastroides | reverse complement strand
CAGGATGCGATTGAGGCGGTTGTACATTGAGGCGGTCTCGCTCTGACCTTGATCTTCTTTCTGAGCATTGTTCTCTTGAGGTAGTCTTTCATTGGAGCGGCACTCCTGACGGGCAACGTCTCCTTGAGGTGGTTGGTCTTTGAGACGGCGTTGCAATTGAGGTGGACTCAATTGAGAAAGTCGCTTTTCAAGAGATTGCATTCGAGGAGGGTGCAACCCAGGTGGTTGCGTTTGAGGCGGCCTAGTGATGTCCCCATCAAAAACATGGACGGTGCTTTCTGGGAGAACATGAGACTTGGAGGAGACCGATATCCTTTTTCATGGACAGATTAGCATTGTCCATGTCGTTCAGGAACCGAACCTATGCCTCCTTGAGTAATAACGAACTATGTGATTTGATTACTGGCATCAAGAACCCCAATCTTGCTAACTTCAACATCCCCTCATTGCAACCGATTCTGGCACGAGCAACTGATGAGCGTTGGCTTCGTGAAGCTCAGTAGGAGGTTGATATAGGTGACGATGCAGAAGCATTGGATTTGGTTCTCCATGAACTTGCTGTTGTAATTGCTGAACTGGAGGAGTTTCTCCATGATGATGACATTGTTCAGTTCTAGGTGAGTCTGCAGATCAATTTTTTAACATTGTTAAGTTGTTTCTGTATGAGTTCTTAGGTATCATCTACATTTTCACTCCACCCTGGGCTTATTTTAGGTATGGATTTCTGAGATGCATCTTGTGAAATTGATCTAGCTGTTATCAGAATATCCAAGTCCAATTGGTATATGAGCAGTTGTTGGTATCTTCTCCAGAGCTTGGCCCTCTTTCCCAGTGGTGGGTCATGTTCCATCTCCAATGGTAGATTCAGCGGCGGATTAATAGCATATAGAACCACAGAAAATATTCACATTTGGCAGATTTCACAAAATCACAAAAACTAGAGTTTTAAGTATTTAAAAAAGTTAGAAAACTTACCTTCAAAGGGACACACAAGACCTTCTATTGCTCGAAAGCGATCACAAATGAATTGAAATAGTTTTAGTATAAGTTTTTCTACATCTTGTCTTAGAGTTCGTCTTTTTTGAATTCAGAGCAATCTTTGAAGAGATAGGACCTCAAAGAACTGGATTTGAATGTGAGTTTTTGGTGGCTGGGATTTTCAAGACCAAGCTATTAAAAACAAAAAGATAAATCGAATTGACCAATTCCTCCATTAATTAGAACCTTTATGAAAATAAAATGTCAGGAACTATGAAAGCAGTTCCACAAAGATTCGATGTTTTTGTTCCGAGAAAAATTGATCCTTATTGTAGTCAATTCGTGCTCTAATTATAGAGTTTTGATGGCTCAAAATTGGATACAAAATCAAAACGTCACTAAAAGGAAGATCATTGAATTTTGAAAATTTTTTGCTTGTTTAATCAACCATGGTATCGTTTAAAGGTTCGCGATCCTATTATCTGGATGGTTTTAATTAAAACTGTTTAGGAAACAATGGTCACGGTACTGTGATCTGGGTAGCGGTACCCAAATCGTTTTGGTTCAAGTGGATTTATGACCATCTCTAATGGTCAAGGATTTTTTTATGTATTCTTCAACACCCATTTCCACAGATTAACTCATCAATCTAAAACATTTGAATAAGTCGGTACAACTTTCATCATCCATTTATGGGGTCATCGAAATTTCTATGCTAACACTATCTAAATTTTTTTTTGCATTTCTTTTATTAAAATATGCATAAACAATTGTGATTTTTTTGGAAAATTTAATATGATTAATTTTAGAATATTTACTGATCAATAAATACTTTTTGAAGGCTTATCATTACTTATCCGTAAATCTGTCTATACGGTGATTAGGCACCGACTAGACCTAGCTATCGCCTAACGCCTTGCGATTTTTAAAACATTGAAAGAAACTAAGTTATCCTTCATATTGTTATGCTAAAATCTTAATTAATATTTTTTTAAATATTTGCTTTTTAAATTTTTGAGGACTTTTTAATTAAGATTTTATAATTTCATCCATCCAGAAAATCTCTCCTAATTAATAGGATGTTAAATTAGACTAAATGGTAAAAAAATTGGATAAATAATCTAAGTTTACAACTGAAAAGAAATGCTAGAAGAGAATGAAAAAATATGTAGTATCATTTTGATTCTTTCATTTAAGAATCTTAGTCCAACAACAACGCATATCAACATAGAAAATTGATGTTTACATGTGTTTTTGAAACCTAACTTTATCTTGGACCAAGTTGATTTGAAATGCTAACTTAAGGGGCCAATTGACACTTTGTCCCAAACCCAAAATTATTGGGAAATTGTCAACTTAGATCCAATTAAGAAAAAATTGAGCGTGAAGCATACCCTCTATATTTAGTCTTCAAATTGTCTATTGGTTTCTTGAGGAGCCCAGACCAAAGATTTTACACTAAACCATGGTCTCTCCATTGTATACCTAAAACAAAAGAAAACAAACAAAATTCTTATCCATATCTTTTTTAATTAAAAGTAGAGGCTTTTCAAATTATTAAGGCAAAGCATCCCAACTAGGTTAGAACTTCTTGTAATTATTATAAAAAGTAAAAGGTTTTTTTTAAAAAAAAAAATTTTACCTTATGTGGGTTTACAATAATAACAAAGGAAAACCTTATCCCACCTCAATCGAATATGGACTTAAAGCCTATGACTTTTAGAATCATAGCTTAATGTCTTAACAAATTAAGCCAATACATTTGCCACAAAAGGTTAAAATATTATAAAAGATAAAAAGAAAAAAATATGTAATTGTCAATGGTAAACAACAAAACGGAAACTCTCATGAGAAACGTAACAATTCGCTTTGAAGTTACTAATAAAATCTGGATTTGAAGACCACCATCGTGCATCATTAATAACTCCAAATCTCGCGATAGCATTACAACTTGATTCCCTTCGCAATAGATATAATACACAACAATTGCCATACAACCAAGACGTTCTTCCCAACGTAATCTTAAAACCCTCGGAACTTTGTAATCTCTGCTACGGACGGCATAAGTTGAGTCTGGTTCAATCCAATGATCAAGCCATTTGAGCTCATAATAATAAAATTTGTGTTTTACCAAGGCAAGGAGACAAAATATAAAAACACGTATGCGTATATATACACGTAGTCATAATTCAAGAATTAATGGAAAATGTAGTAATACTGAAACATCAATCTGCTAGAGAAGCAATTCTGCTAAAATCTTAGACATCAAGCTGATGAAAAACCAAAAGCCGATTGGAATTTCCAGATTCTTCAAGGTTTTCATGTCTTCCTATTAAAAGCACTACAATGTCATTAATTAGAAGCCAGTGGCCTGCATATTTCAAATCGGATCCGTTATCTAATGGTTCTTAATTTGTGTTGTGAAAGCTCTTCAAAACACAATTATTACACTTAACTCCCCTTTTCTCAGTACACGGCCAATTGTGGCTGCATTACGCCCATGATAACCACATACATAAAATATTATCGATTGTATTTTATTTCAATCATCATATTCTTTTAAACAATTTTACATGGTATTAAGGTAACCGGGTTTAAATTACAAGTGCATAATTAATTTCAGTTATACAATAGTTTCCACCAAAAATAAATTATCAACATATCATTTAAACAGAGATTACTGGAAAGCATCTCGATGAGAATAGTAAGGAAATCAACAACGACACGTGCAATTACATTTTTTTTAAATTCATATCATATATTCACATTTTTAGAAGTCTATTAATTGTTTGTTAGAACCCATAAAATGTTTATATTTATATTAGTCATTGTACATATTTGATACATTTGATAAATTCCTATTAGATATTTATTATGTAAGTTTCAAACATTCAAATATACATGTATTTCGTTAGATAAATTAGTTCTAATAAAATCTAACAAACTTCAAACAAAAATCTAACTATTTAAATTATATGTTTATGGCTTCTAATACACTTCTATAAATGCAAAACGTCAAAATGGATGGTGTTTCGAAGATAAAAATGAAACGAACAAAAAAGTCTAAGTTGGTATGTAAAATGAACTGTTCAAGAGATAAATTAAAAATAAGACATATAAATTAGAAAAAATAAGTTTAAAATATGTTTTAGAATGAAAAATATAAATGTAAATATGAAATTTAAACATGACATTTATGTTATAGCATTTCTTGTCATCACATTTTTTTAAATAGTTTATAAAGTGTGAACCTAATTGGCCCCTATAATGAATAATTATGCAAGAACGATTTTAATAAAAATAAGACCGTAAATAACAACACCTAATCTCTGTTTTAAAAGACGGTTGCTTTGGTATTTTATAGAACAACGTCCTGATTATATATAATATGACGGTCCAAAACAATTAAGTTAAAAAGTGGTACCTAAACGAAGGTTTGTCAAAGCTCATAAACATATTATCAAAACTAGAAAAGTATCGTGAAACCCCAAAAAAGTATTGCTATATGAATTTCTGAATTTTATTATACAAAAATTAACATGTTAATCAAATTTATTATTCTAATTCAGTTATAAATATTAAAAATTAAAAAATATTAATCCCACCAGTTAAGATTAATCATCGCCTAAATCTTGAGAGACTATAACCGCCGAACACTATAAGATCCAACTTTTAAGCTCCGTGAAAGCACTTGAAAGCAATTCGCCAAAAAGGTAAAGCGATGGTAGTCGACTTATGATGCTAGTTCTTGTTCACTATCCGCCTGATAAGCATCGGATTTTTCAATTACCAGCTTCGTGCTTCCTTTTCTGTTCTTCCTAATTCTATTTTCTCCTTTCACACCCAGAAATCTTATAACTTTAACAAGTTTCTTGTTCACTGTAATTCCCTCATAACCGAGCATGGCTTGAATGGTAAGGTGGTTGAAGCTGAATCGTTATTCAACCGTATGCCTCATAAAAATGTTGTTTCTTACACTTCTATGTTAGTTGTGTATGCCAACAATGGACAAATTGCAAGAGCACGCCAACTGTTCGAAAAAATGCCCGACCGAGGCGTAGCTTCAAATAATGCTATGGTAACAGCATATATTAGAAACAGTTGTATGATATATGAGGCTTTTAGTTTATTTTCTCGGATGGACGAAAGGAATGCAGTATCTTATACGACAATGATCAGTGGGTTTCTTCGTGCAGGAATGTTTGATAAGGCACATCAGCTTTATGATGAAATGCCTCTTAAGTGGCGGGACACTGTTTGCTCTAATGCAATGTTGAGCAGGTTAATCAAAGCAGGGAGATTAGAAGAGGCAATTCGTGTTTTTAATTGTATGGTTGAGAGAGATGCTGTTTCTTGGCGCTCTATGATTGATGGATATTGCAAAAAAGGTAGGATTTTTGAGGCTAGAAAATTGTTTGATAAGATGCCAATGGCAATGAGAAATGTGGTTACCTGGAGTTCTATGATTGGTGGGTATATGAATGCGGAGTATTTCGATGATGGTTTTGGTTTGTTTTTAAGTATGAGAAGGGAGAGTTTTGTCAATGTAAATCCCACAATGTTGACTATAATATTTGACGCTTGTGGTCAATATGGAAAATGCAGAGAAGGAATGCAAGTACATGGGTTGGTTATGCGCATGGGGTTTGAATTTGAAATCTATATTGGCAATTTATGATCATGATGTATTCTAGATATGGATATTTGGCTGAAGCGAGTAAAATGTTCAATATGATGAGTAACAAGGATGTAGTTTCATGGAACTCAATGATTGCAGGATATGTTCAACATGATGAAATCGAGGAAGCATATAGACATTTTAAAAATATGCCAACAAAAGATAGGGTTTCTAGGACAACTGTAATTGCAGGATTTTTTTCGCAAGGGATGATTCAGAAAGCAATTGAAATATTTATCATGATGCCTGAGAAAGATGATGTAGCTTGGACCGCTGCAATTTCGGGTTTTGTGAGTAATGGGAAGTATGAGGAGGCTTTTCGTTGGTTCATTTGGATGCTGAAAGAAGCTGTCAAACCAAACTCTATGACATTGAGTAGTATGCTTACAGCTTCGGCTGGATCAGCAACTCTTAACCAAGGGTTACAGATCCATGCTCAAGCATTGAAAATGAATATGCAGTTTGAATTGTCTATCCAAAATTCGTTAATTTCAATGTACTCAAAATGTGGATATGTTGCTGAAGCCTATCAGGTATTCTCGAACATTAATGTGCCTAACATTATCTCGTTCAACTCAATGATTAATGGGTTTTAGCCAAAACGGACATGGGAGTGAAGCTCTTAGCTTATTTAGCCAAATGGAGAAAGAGAATTTGAAGCCTAACGGAATAACATGTATTGGTGTTTTATCGGCCTGTAGTCATGAAGGATTAGTAGAAGTAGGACAGAAGTATTTTAATTTGATGAAGACTGATTACAACATTGAAGCAGGGCCTGATCACTATGCTTGCATGGTTAATATCCTTGGCCGAGCTGGATTATTGGATGAAGCACTTTGTCTAATCAAGTCCATGCCATTTGAGCCTGATGCTGGAGTTTGGGGAGCTTTTCTAGGTGCAAGCAGAATTCACTTTCGTCTTGACTTAGCAAAGCTTGCGGCTGAATACCTTGTAAAATTGGAGCCTGAAAGTGCAACACCTTATGTAGTATTGTCTGGTTTGTATGACACTGTTGGAAATAGAGAGGATGGTAAACAAGTAAGACTTCAGAAAAACTCGAAAGGAATAAAGAAGAGTCCTGGATGCAGTTGGATTAACTGAAAGATAAGGTCTATCTGTTTCTTACCAGAGATATATCTCACATGAATCTTGAATCAATTAAACTTACATTTTGAATGATCATTGCATTTGAAAGAAATAATTAAGATCATTGCATTTGAATGATCAAACGAGTTAGTCGTGTTTAAATGGAAATGACTTGTCGCGACATTTGGTTCCAGTCACCCTATGTTTCAACATGATACTCGGAGGGAAACTCAAGTTTGTGATTTCTGATTATAAATCAAGAGATAACATATTGCTGAGGTATCATATTCTATGTCCTCCCTTCTATTTATGTGGATATTTATTTTATGTTTTGATAATTTGTTAGTTAAACCAACCTCATTTAGCGTGGGATTAAGGATATCCATTTAATTGATTGATAATTTGTTAGTAATGCACTTAATTGCCAGGGTGGATCTTCAGAATTTCTTAATTTTGTGAAACGTGGCCATTCAAGTCTAGCTGGAATCAGTATAGATCCATTGTTTATGTTATTGACATGGCTAGTTTTTGTACATGTGCCTGCATATTATAAATAGCTGCTTCTTCAGTGTTCTCCCACATTAAACTATTGCATCGTATGAGACTAGTTATTCTATTGTATCAAGAATTTGATTAGATCTCATTAATAGAAATCTCTACATAATTGGATTTTCAACTTACAATGATTTTTTAATAGCCTAGCTTTTAAATAGAAAAGACATAATTGCAATTGTAGCAAGATCACCTTATCAAAACAGCCAAATAAATAGGTATAAAGAAACTGGCGCTTAGAAAACAAGTAAGCAAAATAACTCAAGTAATAAGTGCACCAATGGCAAATCTGTACTTGTAGAGCCCTTAGATACATGACCAAACAGCTTGCTCATTTTGTTACAGAAGACACTCCGTTATTGGAGTCATCAGCTGGAGTTTAGTGAACTTATTTCACTGATACATCTTACATGAGTCTTATTGATGATTATATTATTATATTTCCTCTAATTGCTGATGCTTATTTAATGGGGAAAATAGCACAGTTATGAATAATAACAATCAAGAAGAAGAAATGGAATTATATTGATCTGAGAATGAGAAAAAATAAGTACAAGATATGGCTTAAAGCCCCACAGAGAGCAAGCTCTCCTCTCTACAACGTAGAGCTTCTGCACTAAGCAGTATTCCTAACAAAACTTGCCTACCTCACCAAATTCCCTTTTTCCCATATATAACTGTAAGTCAGCCTAATAACAAACTCACACATAAAGTGCCTCCAAATTCCTTTTGTTCCCCTTGAGTAACCTGCTATTTGATTTGGGCCTGATGAGTAATCCATATTAGCATTTTCTCTATCATTATCTACGTTTTAGCCTTTCAGTTCAATTGGAGACTGAAAATGCCATTATCATATATAGATCAGTAGCTATTTCAGGTTTCTTAGAGAAATTTGCATTATTTCCCTGACGCCACTCTCCTCCTATATAACAGACAGTCCTTGTAAAACAATTATGAATAAATTCAAAACTGAATTATCCTCTCCCTCTGCTCCTCTCTTCTCATTTCTCTCCTAATCCATTTTATTCCTTCTCTTCTTCTGGTCCCTATTTCTTCTTTTTCTGCCCTGTTCTCTCTTCGAAACCCATTTCTGGATCAGAGTTACCTTTAGTTGTAACAGCCTTACCATCTCTTCTAAATTTCTAAATCTTTCTTGAGAAGGCAGGAACAATACATAGTCATTTGACAACATTATCTTTCCATTTTTAATTTTATCTGCAAATGTCGTTAATGTTATCTGTAGTTACTATTGGTGCTTTTGATATATATATGAAAAGACGGAAGATTCTGCTAAGATCCTGTCTTCCAGAAGTAGAGAGTGGTTCATCTCTGGGAAAGTAATGTGCAGGAACAGCTGTTTGGGTCTACTTTGATATTGAGTCCTAATTAATAGTCTGATTAGTATTTTCTATTTCTGCCATATTTGTTTCAGGGTCCTAGTATTAATGTTTTCGTATTAATTGGTCCTATTTATGATTACTTTCCTAGTTAGTACAGGTTTTGGTTTAATTTCCTATTTATTATAGGATTTGCAATGTTATTTGACTTCCTGGTCATGAATGCTGTGCTTCATGTCTCCATATTGTAGTGGTGTTTCCCTCTTTCACCTGAAGTGGAGAGTGACATTGAAAGCAGGTTACAGTGGAAATGGAAAGAAGAGCCAGTTTGAGAGCAGTAAATGACACTGTTTTGAATGGGGACAATGATGACCTTCCAATGCTGAGCTCTAATGTAGCTCATGCTGAGCCGAACCAGTTGAATTTTGATGAGAAAGGTACAGAACCCAGAGTAGAAACAGAGTTATTGCTTTAGTTGGCAACGATTCAAACAGTTATTGTTCTTTAACTTCCAGCTTTGCATTCTTCCAGTTTGGAACTGCTGACTTCAGTCATAAAGGCCATGCACAGGTATTTTGTAGGAACCATGCACCGCTAAACAATTCTTTTAGCTGTACGGATGCACATTATTATTTACATACCTTTTGTGAAAAAAACAATGCTTTCTACTTTCTACTGTGTTTTCTGCACGTTTTGCATTTGACTTGGTGGTCTTGTATTCCTCATCTTGATTTTCTTTCGAATTTATTATTTATTTATATATTTAAATGAATACATAGTGTTGGAGATGTTGGGAGAATTCCACATCGGAAATAACAAGATTAAAGAGTGATATATGTGGTGTAAATTGGGTCTTAACACAAGCAAATTAGTTTTGTTTAGATGAGTTCGACCCCACTTGTATACTCAGTTAATCTATTGAGCCCAACACTCTTTAGGCCCATGAATTCTCCATATGCTATTGGAGCAAAAGAAGGCCTGATAGCCAAAAGTAGAATATGTTGAACTCTGACCCATACTCTTGCATTAGTATGATATTGTCCATTTTGGGCCAAGCCCGCACAGTTTTGTTTTTATGGGCTCCTTCCCAAAAAGATCTCGTACTAATAGAGTTTTTGATGGACACTTACATCTTTGTCTTAGTTTTCAAAATCTTCTAATATGAAACTTGGGTTTACTTTCCTAATATGAGGGATGAAAAGGCCCTAGGCAAGGGGGAAGGCGCGCACGCTTGACAATGCTAGGCGCAATATTGAAATAAACTATGAATAAAATGAATTTTTATGTATAATACATGTGAGGTATCATAAATTTGCTATATATTCACTTGTTGTAGTTAAAAATAATATAAATACATTACCAGTTATTATATTCTTATTAGTAGTTAAGTAGGTGATTATATCATCATCAATTTGAAATTAATATTGGGATGCCTTTCGTTTCTTTTCATTCCAATTTTTTTCTCTGAATTCTTCTTTCTTCCTACTTTCACTTATTTTTTCTTAATATCTCATTTCCTAACTTCTTTCCTTCCATAATTATAAATTATAATTTTTACCAATTAATATTCTTTCTTTACCAATTTTACTTCCTTAATTTGTGTTTCCTAAATCCTAAACACTTCTAAACTCTGAACTTACCTAAATTGATGCATTTCCTTAAAATTATCTATTTTGGTGTCAAACGTGTCTTAGGGTGGGTGTGTTTGAAACCATTCATTTTTCAATAAATTCAATTCATTTTATTTTCTATATAAAAATTTGTATAGAAAACAAAATTGAATTGAATTCCTGAAGGGATTCCAAACACATCCTAAGCACATAGAGCTTGGAGCTTGATGCATCTAGGCGCTCACCTAGGCAATGAGCGATGCTGCAGCCTGGGGAAGCTTATGTACATGGTGCCAGAAGAATAAATTTTTTTGAGCTTCTGCACTTAAATTTTGGTTGCATTAAGCATGTAGTATTTTTTTGCTCATCAGTTGTTGAAAAACGTTGGAAGCTATTTACATCTTGTTTTAGATGCATGGGATGCTATTTCCCCTCTAGGAATATAAGAAGATCCAATACAAAATTGGTGATTGCATATTTTCATATAGAGCAGAACATGAAGCTTAAGGCCGTATCTGCTTTTCTTTAGTATTTTAACTAGTGAATGATTCGAAGTTGGATGGTTATGATATTCAGTTGGACACAGTGAGCTTTCTCTTATTGAAACTTCAGCTATTAACCCAACTATTGAACTAGTATCTCAGAAACTCAGCTATTATCGAAACTATTTAACTAGATGGTAAAATCTAAGGGTTAACTTTAAAAACATACCATGTGGTTTTCACTCATTGCCAAAACAATGACTGTGTTATTATTTTCTTTCAAACGGGGGACTGTGGTTTGTAAAGTTATAAAGAAAAGGATTTTTTCACTCGTATCGTTAAAAATCTAGGGGTGATATCGGAATTACCAAATAATTGTACTATAAAAGCAAAAAAGAGATTAGAAATTTTTAACGGTGTGAGTCAAAATTCCTCTTTTTGATAACTTTACAAACCACTGTCCTCCGTTTAAAAGAAAAAATAACACAGTCCTCGTTTTGAAAATGAATGAAACCACAAGGCAATGTTTTTGGAGTTAACCCTAAAAGCTACTAACATATTAAAGGGCGACCCTTATATATCTATTATATTCTCTTAGCAATTTGATAATTCTATGTGATTTAGCACTTTCTTGTGTGCACAAATGGAATGATTAATTTCTAAGCAATGTTTGACTAGTGGCGGAAGTTTGTAGATAGCACCTCATTACAGAACTTGTCATTGTTGAGTGAGACTCAATATTTGTATAGAATTGACAAAGCATAATGTCGGTGTCTGTCAGGGTTAGAGCCTGACTTGAAGAAATTGAACTAGAGAATAACAGAGAAAAAGTAGAAAAAGAGAGTAATTTGATATTTTATTCAATCGATAATCACTGTTTGTTTACAATTACAGCTTTATACATCTGTCAAGGAAAATACTTGGTTATTATTCACTTCTATTACTAGGCTAATAACAAGCCACGTGGCTAACAAGTCTTAAGTAGTAACTAACAAAGTAACTAACAGAGCTCAGTGAAATCAACTACTACCAACTAGTTCTCAATAACCACCTCTATACCTGACAATACACTCCCCTTCAAATCATTCTTGTCCCCAAGAATGAAAACAAAACAGCCAAAAGTAAAACTAAAGCTAAGGACAACCAAAAAGGAAAGATGAAATGCAAAACTAAGTTAATATAGGATGATACGAGTAATCTGCTGCCAATTGAAAATAACCAGCCCCTTTAGCCCCTGTCAAAATGAAACAAATGTTGACTCATATCCTTCATCAATTGCTCTTGTAACATGGCCTGTTTAATTGCAAAATAGAGGTCAGTTGGGCAGTGAATTCTGACTGCTGACTTAATCTCTGGTTTCAATCCAGCAACAAATCTCTAGACATAGAATTGCTCTGTTAATTCAGGATGTTCTTTCTCCAGTTGAAGTTTCAACTCTTCAAACCTCTCCTGATAATCAAGAACAGTTGAGATTTGGCTCAGCTTACCAAACTGCTCTACTGTGTCTTCAACACTAATATTCCTGAATCTTTTGATCACCTCCTCACCAAATCTCTCCCATGACTCCAAGATGAGTTGGCAGCCAGTTCTTGTACCATCGTTCTGCTCGACCTTCCATGTACAACCCTGCTAATTCCACTCTCCTGTGCTCCTCTACTTCGAACAATTGAAAGTACTTGTTACACTTGCTTACCCACACTTCTGCTCCATCTCCCTCAAAATTGGGTAATTCACATCTAGGTAACAGTTTGTTGAAGTACGGGGTTCTGTGATGATGGAAGTTCTCTTGGTGCGGAGTGGAATGAAAATTGGGTATATTATGAAATTGGCTTGTTTCTCCTCGATAATGAGTCGATCTGGAATTGTCGAAAGGAATTGAATTGAAATTGGGTGCGGTAAACGAATTTGGATGTGTATTAATCTTCGAGTTAGGGTTTTCAGTAGAATTGGAAACAGATTGGGAAGGAGTGGAGTATATAGATCGAGAATTAGGGTTTTCAGTAGAATTGGGAACAGAATGCGATGGAGTTGAATGAACAGATCGAGAAAAAGCAGGATGAACAGATCGAGAATGCGATGGAGTCCATCTCGATCGCAAGATTCACAAATTAGCTGCAAAAGAAATTGAATGTCACAAATTAAGATGCTGCGTGAGCCAGAGATAATCTCAAGAGAGATCATCAAACCATATTCTCCTTCTTCTTCCCCAAATAATCGCCCGAAGACTCACAGCCTTTCTTTGTTTGATCAGATTCCCCCTCCAATTTATGTTCCTCTCCTTTTTTTCTACACCAGCAAAAATGGCGAAACAGGTCAGCGCATGTCTAGTTTGCTCAAGACTTCCTTATCCAACGTTCTTTTCCACTATTATCCAGTGGCCGGAAGGGTTAGAGACAATTCCGTTGTGGACTGTAATGACAATGGAATTGAATTTATTGAAGCGAAACTGAACTGTGAACTTTGCCAAGTTCTCAGGGATCCTCAGGATGAATCTTTAAGGCTTCTGATTTCGAAAGATCCAGCCTTTACGGATTCAATCCCAACGGATCCTCTGGTAGTTCAAGAGACGTTTTTTAAGTGTGGAGGATTGTCCCTTGGATTACGCGTGTGTCATAAGTTCTTTGACATGTCGAGTTTTTGCACTTTCATGAACGACTGGGCTTCGATAGCGCGAAAATCAGGCCGAGAAGTCAGCCCCAAGTTCGATATAGGATCTTCATACCCCACTCTTGACCACCCGAACAAGAAGCAACCACTTCCATGTGGGATGACAGATGGCGTTTCTGTCAGGAATAATATAAATACTAAGATTGGGCCTTACTTGCCAGCTTATGGTGTTTTGAGGAGGCTTGTCTTCAGTGGCGAAAAGATAGCCGAACTAAAAGAGAAAGTTGGAGATGTTGTTACAAAGCCGACACGGGCCGAAGTAGTCACTGCATTGCTGTATAAAACCGCAGTTAAAGCAGCTGCAAAGGCGAGCCCTCGGGTTCTATGAAGCCGAGTGTTATGATCAATGCAGTGAATCTTCGAGCCTTGGTCCATCCTCCATTATCGGAGCAAAACATCGGGAACATGGGCTATGTGTTTGCAGTAGGGGTAAGGGAAGATAAGGAGTTAGGGTTAGGGTTTTTAGTGAAGGAATAGAGGAAATCGAAAGCTCAGTTTTCGGATTCTTTTAGTAACAAGGAAGAACTAGTTGAATTCATGTTGAAAAGCTTGGAATCATCAGCCGAGTTTTCGAATGTTGAACATGAAGTGTATGTTTGTAGCAACTGCTGCAGCTTTCCTGTCTATGAAGTGGACTTCAGGTGGGGGAAACCGGCATGGTTTGCTGTGATGAATCTGAAGAATTCAATCGTATTATATAACACGAGAAGGAGATGGAATTGAAGTGTTTATAAGTTTGGAAGAAAACGTCATGGCTGTGTTTCAACAAGATGAAGAGCTTCTTTCATTTTGCAGGATTAATCCTAGTGTCATGCCCTTGGAAAGTCGCCTTTGAATTTTATTGTTTGATTTAATGCACCTGGATCTTCTTGAACTTGTCCCTTGGAAAGTACAAGATAAACTTTCGAAAGTTCAGGGGGTGAGAAGCTATTAGGGACAAGTTCAGGGAGTCCAATGCATTTGGCCTTTTTCTTTTGTGTGTTGTTTCTTGTTGATGGTTGTGCTTGTACTTTTTGTTTGTTCGTTGTAAGAAATAATCGTATTACACATCAAAATGAATGTGTTTGTTTTATGGTTTGCTTGAAAAGCATGTTATCTTTGCTTTATTTATCTCAACAATGTGTAGATCCTGGGAAGGGAATATTAGAAATTTGGTGATGAATAAACTTTACAAGAACTTTCAACTTGTCAGATTGTTGATGAATCCCTTGCTAAGTTTCTTCATCTTTTGCTTCTATGCAGCTGAAGCTAATAACTTCCTGAACAACTCCTTAGCCGAAAATATTTTGCTTCGAATGAAAATATTGTTGTTGTTCACAAAAAAGGTCGAGCTCAAAAAAGTGGTGTGTGCTGAATGTAGCAGGCCTATGGAGAAGTTTATCATGTACCGTTGCTGCACTGATTGAGCTCGATTAGCCTATCCTGAGCTTTGATTTGCTTTGCTTTGCGGTTTGTTGTTACTTGGTTTGCTGATTTCCTTGTTGTCTTTCAGTGATCTTTTCTCTTGATTGTCTGTTTTCTTTTAGTGATCTTGTAATGTCCTATGTTTTGATTGAATTTCAGTACTAGTTTTCGGCTCTTTAGTGATTGAACTCAAGCAGCAATGATAGCAAAGATCTTTCATCATTTCTGATGAAAACTTCAATACCCAGATGACAAGAACAGCAGTTTGAGCTAAACCCAGTTCGAAAAATCGAATCTTTTCGATCCCGAATTCGAGTTACAATACAGATAACAGACAGCAAATTTACCAGGAAACAGGTAACACAGTGATACAGCAAGAACTCACTGAGCTGTTTAATACTGGAAATCAAATTTATGCTTCGGAAACATGAATTTCTCCCACTGAATTTGAATCACCAGATGAAGCAACAAACAAACAAACACATTGACAAAAACAAACGGAACAATCAAAATCAAACTACAGAAATCAATAATCAGAAAAAACAAGAGCAAGATCAGATTAAAAAAATCAAAATTGTTGAAAAATTGGATCAGAGATTAAGGTTTGATCAACGAAGAAAGGCCGGCGGCTGGAAATGGAGGGCAATTTACAGGTAAACTGTAAGCATCCATAGCTACCGCCATTGTTGAACCTTCCAACTCATACCTTTTACATTAACCATCATTTCCATGGCGATTAACGGGTTCGATTGAAAATTGTAAACTGAAAACAGAGAGATTTGGATGAGAAGAAGAGAGATGCGGGTAATGAGAGACAATTGTTGGGAGTGATTTGTTCGTGAATTGGAAGAAACCCTAGAAATGAAATTGGGGATTTCGGCTAATTATAGGAGATGACTGTTTTGTGCTGGCTGGCTTTTAGCCCATGGGCTTTCCTTGTGAATTGAAGACCATCGATTTACAGCCCATATTCACCGGAAATTAACATGTCGATCTCGAAGTGAAAATATATATAGAGAGCTCTAACTGAGTCGAGTCGAACTGAGAGTTAGCCAGCCGAAGCTCACAATAATCAGCTTTTAATGTGGTTAAGCCGATCTCTAATCATTGGTCCTATTATTTTGGACTGAACTGACATGAAACTTAATAGTGGTAGAACGAAACTTATTGACTAAAAATTTAATGTAAACTTAATGATATTAAATATTATATTCAAATGATTCGAAATTTTATAAGTTTTATTCTTATTAAAAATTTGTTGGAATTGAATACAATTTATTTAAAATTTAATGGAAATTTAATGAATATGAACTTAACTGAACTGAATAAAAAAAAGTTTGAAAAGATCAGAGCATTATTTGTATTTGGTTTTATTCAAGAGCAAATTTGTTCACGAATGGCCTATGTAACATCACTTCTATTTGTTAGAGAACGAGCGTTTTATTTTATTTTTTTAAAATGCTTATTTATTTATTTTTACACGTATAAATAATGATATGGCTCATAATGTCAAACTTTTAGGTATCCGTGACACAATAAATAGTTAGAAAGTGAAATTCTCCACCAACTTTTATCAACCATTTTATAATTTGTTCAAGATCCTCTAACTTGCTTGTGAGCTTTTGAGTTGATTGTTGCCTTATTTTCAGTTAGTATATAAGTAAGGTTGATATAGCAAAAAAGTATATTGATTAGCTAACATTTTTTTTTTTGAATTTTGGTTTGTAACATCTATATGTGGTCCTATAGGCACTTTATATGGTCACTATTGTATTTACACCCATGGCTTTCAATAACTACAAAAATTCAAAAAAGTAGAACCAAGTTTGTTGAAGACAATTCAGTACTTCGCTTTCTTTCTAAAAAAGTCGTCATGAAAAGTGACTAATATTTTGCAAATAAACTATAAGCAATTTATTTTAGTACATATTTGATTAATTTTATACTTTGTGTATATAATTTGGTAGTTAGATAAAAGCAGTATTATTTTTTTAGCAATAAGGGGCTGCTTAATCTGTTGATTGTGGGGGTATTTTGACAATGTTATTTAATATCAAGTATTCAAATTCACCATAAAATGACTTTTTTTTTCCCAAATTTATTGTATTAATAGAATGATAAACTTAAATTTTTTTAATGAGACAAAAGATTAATTGACTTCATCTTACGAAATTGGAAACCCATTTTTTTAATGTTTTATTTTTGGCTACTCAATTGCCCAACTTGTAAACCTTATCTCTTATCTAGTTCATGATTTTGAGTAAATTAAAATGTGTTACAAAACTTCTTATCACATTAACTACGGACAATTCGATAGGTATTGTGTCTATTCGTAAACCAACACATGATCAATGTTTAACAACAACAAAAAAAAATGTGGTACTAGAATTTTCAATTTAGATTCGATATGCTGTAAAATTTTCATTGAAGCGAACATTTGTCGGTGGGCTATTTGTTGTCCTCCAACTATAAAAACTTTTTTTAGAATTTCATTTAGATACTACTACATTTTAACATGTCAACGAATTTTAACGTATAAATAAATGAAGTTTACAAAAGCAAATTAATTTGCAATTACAAGATCGACATAGCTGCAAACAAATGATTTGGTAAAGTTAAACAATTTTCTACATTATTAGATAAAAAAGTGTTTATCAGAAAACTTTAAACGTTACATGCTTATTGCATTTTTATAGATTAAGATGTAAATCGACGATAATTACTTTTATTAAATAAGTGATACCGCACGTACCCGTTTCTAAAGAGTAGGTATTGTTTCATTCACTTTCTTCTAAATTTGAAATTTATAATTTTATTTTCTTATTGCAACTTTTTGTTGTTGTCATTTAGCCTCAATTAGAAAATTCTGATTTTTTGTAGTTAACAACTTTGGGAAGAAGACAAAAGAATAATTAGGCTGTCATTCATGTACTTGGGAGACACTTTTCGTGGTGCATTTGATCAAGTTGCTTTACAAGATAATGTGAAAATATAACTAAAAGAAAGTTAGCATGAA